>LUCH01001980.1:57322-106803 GCA_013368495.1 Paragonimus heterotremus | reverse complement strand
AAACGGTCCTTTTGAACGACCTTCAAGGCGAATCTCGTGAAACGGATAATTGCCCAATGGTCTTCTATAAATACAGACCAGTGCCTCATGTAAATTCGCAGTCTGGTGGCTAAGTACGTTGCCCGTGCAGTTTCTGCTTTGTGCATGTTCTCATTGGTTCTTGTCGTTCGCAGTGTTGGGGCCAATCGGAAGGGGCTTCTATTCGCGTTGTTCTGTCACCGTTGGTCGTTGCAGCTTCTACGAACAATGGTGACCGAATAGCACGAACTCGAATAACTGGTTATCCGAGTCCGTGTTCAGTAGGATTCAGTTATAACGATTTCAGAAAGTTCTGAAGAGTTTTACAAGCCTGCTTTGGGAATGTGAGTTAAATCGTATGAAGACAGACTATAGTCTTTCTTATAAGAAAACTTGACCTGTTTTTTCTTGCGCGAAAGATTTAGCGGAGTCTTGATAGAAACCTTCAAGATTCTTAAGGGAATAGTCGGAGTTAATGCGAAATCTCTGTTCAGCTTGCATACAAACCCCCGCAACTCCGTGGCCATGGCACAGTCTCATACGAAGAATTCTTCGTATGTTGAGTCACCAACTGTTGGAACATGTTTCCACAGAATGTAGTATCCTTTGATAGTCTGACAGTTCGAAAGAAAACTCAATGAATGCTAGCCACTTTTTTCCCGGACCTATTGTGAGGCTTTAGTTTGGATGAGTTTCCCAATCACTTTACTTGTCAATGACAAGGAAGTTGACTAACTTAAATCATGATTTAAGTTAGTCAAATTTTTACCTCTATTTGCTATTATTGTTATCTCCTTAATCTTACTCATCGTTTTTATTTACTTACAAAGTTAGTCTTAGTATCCGAAAGTGTAGGTTCTAGGAATCAAACCCACAATGGTCTTACACTTAACTCGAGTTAAGTGGTATTTCAGCTTCTGACCACCAGGATTTTGCTTACCTGATTTCAGTTGTTCATACGGCACCTGCTTGTGGTTACGGTCATCGTCCATCCGATGGACATGACCCAGCCAACGGAGCTGATTCAACATCAGCGAGGCTTCCATCTCGTCCATGTCCGCTCGCAGCAGAACCTCAGTGTTCGGAACCATGTCCGACCACCGAATACCCAAGATGCGTCTCGGACATTGCAAATGAAAGCGGCTCAGATAGCGCACGTCCCACTGATACAATGTCCACGTTTCACTGCCGTACAGCAGTATAGACTGCACCATTCAGCGATAAATGAAGGGCTTACTGCTCGGCTTCGGGCTGTGGTCCTTCCACACACGTCTTTTAAGACGTCCGAAAGCCGTGGCCAATCGCTGTAGTTCGTCCTTGCTGTCATCTGCGAATGGAAGCATGCGTATCCTTGTGGTTTATAACCGGGTTGGGGCGCCTAAACGTCGAATATTCAGTAGACGCCCATCCGTCCGGTATTCTACCTTAAAGCCGTCCTGCCTAGAGTCGTGAAAAGCAACTGTTAGCATGGCAGTCAAATATAAGCTAAATAGGGATGAAGCCAGGACACAACCTTGCTTCATGCAAGTGACAATGTCAAAGTCATCAGAGGTAGATCTACACGATTGCACCTTCGCCCTCATGCCCAAATACAACAGTCTAATCAACTTGACGAACTTACCTGCACATCCAAACTTACCAAGCACCGTCCACAGCGCCTCGCGACTCACGCAGTCGAACGCCTTGGTGAAGTCGATGAAGAGGGCATACAGAGGCTGGTTGCGTTCCCGGCACTTCTCGTGAAGCTGTCGAGCAGCGAACACCAGGTCGATCGTACTCCAATTCGCCCGGAATCCGCATTACTCCTCAGACACGTTAGCCTCCAAAACATCCGTATTCAGCTGGTTAAGAAGGATTCTGGTAAGCACCTTGCCTGCGCAGCTCAACAGGCTGATACCTCGATAGCTGTCGGGGCATTGCTTGTTACCCTTACCTCTAAACAAAGGTACTATCACAGCATCCTTGAAGTCTTGTGGCATCACCTCGTGCTCCCAGATGGGGTGAACCAGCTGGAGCAGTGCATGTTCCATCGCCGGCTCGCCATTCTTCAGGATCTCACCTGGCAATCCATCTTCACCTTCAGCCTTCCCGTTGAGAAGTTGACCAGTCGCTCATTACAATTCTGGTAAATCATGAGCGAGAGCAAGTGAAGGCTTGATGGCCTGTTGCGGCAGGCTGTTCACGGTCACCCAATCAATGATAGCGGATCGGCTTAGCAAGCTATCAAGGTGTTTACGCCAGACTTTCATGATGTCCTCTGGCTGGGTGCACGAACAGCCGGTGTCCACGTCTACCAGTGCTTTAGTGGACTGGATAGATGGACCGAATATATCTTTGAGCGAACCGTAGAACTCTTTATACTGTCGATGATCTGCGAAGCCCCGCATCCGCTCACCCTGCTTCGTCCACCAGTTGTCCTTGATTCCACGAAAACGCTTGGTCAGTTGACGGCGGATAATTCGGAACATCGCCTTCTTCGCCTCATTGCCCGGGTCCACTGTGGAGGCAGCAAACGCCGTATTCTTCTCTCGTACCAGTTCGGTGATAACCGTGTTGTTGTCGTAGAACCAGTCCGGACGTTTCTGGCGTTTGACACCAATCGTCTCGGTGACTGCCGTCGTGATCCGTTCCTTGATGAACTGTCACATACCCTCAGGGGTAGTGGATACAGGAGCGTCGTGCAGAGGAGCGGCAACTGTACACTGAAAAGCAGTCCTCCGGTCGTTTGATGTCCAACTTCTGTTGTTGTCCGGAAGATCTACAATAGACAGACTTGCGTACATGGATAAATAATTTAGTCCTGACCTGTCTATGATCGGTGCTACATTCGGCGCTGCGCATCACTCGCGTGATACGCACTTAACGATTATCGCGCTGTCACACAATCACGTAGTCAAGTAGGTGGTGATGGCCGCTTCGTGGATGGGTTTACGTCGTGATGTCGCGCGCATCCAACTGGAATCGAGTGTTCGTGATAGCCAGCTCGTGAGTAGCACACAGGCGGAGCAGACGATCACCGTTCTCGTTCACTAAACCAATTCCGTAGAGTCCGAGGACTCCCGGCCAAGCTACCGAGTCGCGCCCGACCCGAGCGTTCAAGTCACCGAACGCAAACAGTCGATCAGTCACCGGCACCGACCGGATTGTGGCGGACAGTTGATCATAGAACTGGTCCTTTGTATCATCTATGTGACACATATTTGGACCATAAACACTAAAAGTGTAGCACACTTACCTCGACCGATTCGCAAGCGCATGGACAGCATTCGAGGGTTGATGCTGTGCGGTTCGCCTATCATCGAAGCGTTGATGCGATCAGCGACTGCGAAACAGAAACCGTGCTCCCGCGCGTTGTCTGTGGGGCAACCTATCCAGTAGAAGGTGTACCCAGCACCTGCTTCCCGTAACTTGCCTTGGTCCGCAAGCCTTGTCTCGCTCAAGGCTGTTACGTCGATTCGATAGCGATGCAGTTCTATCGCGATCAGTACAGTGCGCTGTTCTGGCCGTCCGCTAGAGCTGCATCGATCCAGCAGCGTGCGCACATTCCATGCTCCAACACAGCGTCTTGCGTCCCCGGGCCTGTTTCAGGTTGCTGTTCGGGTTAGTGAAACTTGAGTGAGAATTATCTGCTCGGGGATTAATATTAGGGGACAATATGAGGGTGAGTGACTGGCAGTAGCATATTTTCGCCTATCCACTCTGCCATGTGCAGCAGATGGGGCGACCCGGTTTATCCTGCGCGACGGCCGGTGCAGTATTGCATTCAGTTTACGTAGTGTAGCCATGGTTTTTATGGGCTTAAGATACTTCCAGGACGCTCGGACCTAGACAGGAGAGCGATTAGGGCCCTCAACCGAAGTCTGGCTCAAAAGCCTGTACCCGAAGGCAGCAGGTAACACAAGCACCCACATAGGCATCAACCAATTAGAACAGATTCCACAGTCACAGCCCAAGATATTCGACACATTCCCAAAGAGAATACTGCACAGACAAACCTGCCACACATACGGCATAGACGAAGCAATCACATATAGAGAATCAGATGAGGCAAAAAAGAAAATAACAAACTGAACCGAAACACAACACACTGACACCATACACAGCGAACGCCTCACAACGGACGCATCTACTTTTTGTCTGACTGCTCTCCTTTGGCCAATCTGACACGGTTGAACCTACAACGACCGAGGTCGCAGTCAGCACAGCCCTCCGGATTAAAACAGCACACAAACCTGACCACCACGCTAAGGTAGTAGAAAAGGTCAGGCGGCAGGACTCAGACTTCACTCACATCTACTAGTTTTATTCCTTCGGGTTTACACGGGCTACGTGGTGTGTGAGTGGAACTGCAAGTTGTGCAGAGCAAGCTGCTTGGGGTGACGGTTTAAAGCACAGGCGTCTTTTGGCTTCGGTCACAGTGACAGGCTAATCCGTTTCGGATACCGCCAACCGTGACTGAGTGACCACTTAATCATATACACATGGTGTTGGTAGTGTAACACAGACGTATATGGTCAAGCCGTCCATTATAATGTATGGACTGGGGAGCGTAGGTTGTCCGGTTGTTAGTGGAGGTTCGTCGGATGGCATCTCCCCATTGTTTTGTGGGCGTTAGGATTGATGCATTTCCCAAGATGGTAACCTATCAACTTGTGAACTTTTCATGTCATTGCACGCTTTCTTCCTTGCCGGTCTCACGTTACAGCGACGTTTTCATATGGTTGCGATGTCTGCTTGGCACAAATTGGAATCCTCTGATCAAGGATCAAACTGCTAAAGCGTTTAAACATCGTCGCCTGCAGACCAAGAGTGGTGATACCACGGTGGCAACTAGTGCAACACGCATTTACTCTCACGCCGCTGTCTATACAAGGATCGTAGGTTGAAGTAGTTCTCTTGTCAGCGACACTCACTCCTGAGTCCCAGATTGTCTACCGGTATGACAGAGAGGTCGAACCAACGTGACCCACAAAAAATCAGTCAATCACAAAACGCTGCGCGCGACATCAAAAGGTAAAACCCCATCTAGGTGCCATCGAGATAAGAAAAAGGAGTACAGAATTACAGTTAATTATGATTGGTGGATCTTGGTTTGCGTCAAAGATAGAATTAGGTCTATAGAGGTCCAATTATATCAATGTGACTTGCAGGTGACTAGGTCCTTTGTTACACTTTTTGTTATCGGGTAACGGGTTGATAGAGTTACCTGCTGTTGAGAAGTCTCCCCAGTTGATAGAGTGCCCTACACTGTTATGAAAAGATGCGGGCCAAAATACGTCTGTGGCAGCACGCGTACGGCAGTGTGCTATTCTGGTGATCCCTATCAAGGAAAGATGGAGTTGCAGTTGTTACTAGAGAGTTATCTGATCCTCCTCAAATGCGAGCATCACTATCTTCCTGTCTTGTCTGTCATGGTTGAGGTCCCTTGTACTTTGCAATATGAATAAAGCATACACTAAATATCATGTATTTATACAATCATTGAGGGTTCGCGATGATTCTGTTTACTTTCTCCCTTCACTCTTATTTTTATCGCCCACATAGATTACTCGGTAATCAGGATGGGATTTGGAGTCGAACAGCGGAACCTAAAAAATCCGCAAATCCATATTCACGTGGGATAGTCGTAGCTCTGGGTACTCATCCCTGGCGTTCCGGCGCAAACATTCTGGACGCTCGATTGGTAACAACCACTTCGTCCTGTGCAAATTGAACTTGAACTTGAAGAGCCAAGGTACATTCGACAACAGCAGTCTGGTAAATGTGCCACATTAGTCAGCGATCCCCATGACCATAGTTTTATACTTTCCTGTGATGATTTTCTTATGAAACAAAGCGAAGCTTTGCTTTCTGCAATTGTTGCAGCACAGTGGGATCCGCGGGACTCCAAAAGAGCAGGAAACTGGACACTTCTTGACAATCTTCGCAGTCTCTTCCTGAACTGAACCAAAGGCGCAAAGACTGCGAAACGCGAAATTTTCGCCCTTTCTGGTGTTGATGTTTAACTCTGCTCTATTTATAAATTAAAATTGACGTTAAAAAAGAGGAAGTTCCAGCACTTTCTAAAAACACTCCGGGCGACTTGATTGGTTGACTAACATTTGTCAACATATTTAGGCAGATATTGAACATTTGAAGCTTCGACTCCGAAACTTGATTTCAAAGTTGAAATATGGGGTTCGGATTTACCCATCCGAACACTACGTCCTCTTATGCCCCAACTGGCGGCTGTGATATCGACGTCAGAGATGCGTTTTACTTGGATCTGGCCGCTCATCATAGATCGACATGTCTGTGATTGATTTTTGGCCGGAGGTGTAAACATAAAGGTCAGCCACCCTAGTGAAGCTGGAATCACATCTTCCGGCTAGTGGCGGGCGGCCATTACAAATGTGCACTGAGCGTAAACTTATTTTAGCGAGCACTAGTTTTAGACATCATGCGCGTCATTGTTATACTTAACGTCCCCTTCTTTGAATCAGACCTATTTTCAGATTGACCACTTAGTGGCGTGGTACAATTCAGTGCTGTCGTTCTTATTTGGATTTGAATCCTGCGTTAGTACGTTGTCGTTTCACTCTTACATTTGCTGAACATTTACTTCACCGAAAGCAATGACTTGTTGTTGGGAAGCTGGCTATGCCAACGGTAATGCATGAGTACCAAACTTACTTTACGTTTCCCACCCCGAAAGGTCCAGGCACCTACTGGACCGAAATATCACAGGTGATTTCTAAAGCAGTTACTTTAGCAGGCGGCAAGGTGGTTTATGGGTTAAACAACGTTGGGTTTCAGAGGAACCCTTGGAGCTGTTATATTTCACAGGGAACATCCCCTCTGCCAGTTTACGTAACGAGTTTGGGAGGCAAGTCCGTAGAAAGCTCAAGAGTGGCCTGATCGACGATCATAAAGCTTGTCTGATGGAGAAGGTTAAGGGACTGGAAGCCAATTTCACTTTCGGGAACACTAGCAGACTCTTTAAGTCTATCCGTGCTACTGGTCCAAGGTGAAGTTACCAGCGGGGCAGATAGCACACTCATCCATAATAAGTCCAGAAGGTTAGAGCGCTAGATGCAACACTTTGAGGATCAATTTAGCTGGCCTCCTGCTTCTGTTGTGTTGCCAAAACAAACTTGTAATACAGCACCCTGGTCGGTAGATTTTCAACCACCCACTGAAACTTAGGTCCACAATTGCTTCTCGGCACTCCAAACTAATTGAGCTGCTGATCTAGATGACCTCGTGTTAATACTTCTCAAAGAGTGTAATGAGGTGGCGTCAGTAGAGGTCTTGGCCCAATTGTTGCAACCCGTGTGGATGACAGTGAACATTCCTCTGTGCTGGGATCGTTCTGTATTTGTTCTCATGTTCAACAATGAATCTGGGCTCTTGCGAAGGTCATAGGGAACTTAGTTTGCCCCCGACTCTGGTGTCAATTATTCCGCCGTCGACTTACTGCGGGTCGGGAGACAGAAATTGGGGTACAACAGATGGGGTTTCATCCCGGGAGAGGACGTAGTAGTCAGCTTTTCAGTCTTTACCGAATCCTTGAACATCGTCATACGTGCCGCCGACAATCAATTATTGTATTTCTCGATTATGAAAATATGTTCGATTCGGTAGATCGATCTACACTCTTAGAGTTGTTTAAACGCAGGGATGTATCAACCAAGTATGTGAACATACTGTCGGCGCTCTATTCCCATACTTCAGTTCAGGTTAGGGTTTACGGTGAACTGTCCGACAGTTTCAGCACCAGGAGTGACGTTCGTCAAGGCTGTTCCCTTTGACCATTTTTGTTTAATTTCGTCATGGACGAACTAGTGGAAGACTGTCTGCGGCACTCACAAGATGCCGGTGTGTACCTCCTACCTAGTGGGGTGCTGAGTGACCTTGATTATGCTGACGATAAGGTGTTGCTGTTTGACGACTTTCAAGCGGCGCAAGCAACGCTAAACGCAATTTCACGTTCTGCTAAGTACTTCGGAATGTGCTTTGCAGCCTCAAAATGCAAAGTACTTCTGCAAGATTGCTGTGATTACGTACATTTAATGTTAGATAATGAAGTCATGGAAGTTTTTGACCGGTTTATTTGCCTTTGAAGCTGCATCAGCGGCGGCGGAGGTGTAGGGAATGAAATAGAGGTGCGTATTTCCAAAACTAGGACGGTGTTTACTAATTTGAGGTACTTCCGGCGACAGAAAGGTATTTCTCTGAAGCTTAGCGGTGGCGTATATCAGACAACAGTGAGGGCTGTATTACTTTACGGCAGCGAAACTTGGCCACTCAGGGTAGAAGACTTGAACCGTCTTCAGGTGTGTTGACCATCAATGTCGGCGTTCAATTGCCCATATCGGGTGGCACCAGCGAGTGGGCAACGAGGAGGTTAGGAAGCGGGTGTTTGGCACTGATTGTCTTTCGTTCAATCCTCACACTTGCACAGACTTAGGTGGTTAGGTGATGTACTGAGGATGTGAGCTAGTCGTTTGTCACATCGAGCACTATTTTCGGACCGTGCAACCTGCTGGATTAAGGTGCCAGGTGAACAGATGTTGACGTGGTGAGGTGAAATGAAATCGTTCATGAAGGGTTTGGTCACTGTAGATCGGATTCGTCCATCGAACTGAGGGCAGGGCGACTGCCAGAGTCGGTGGCTTGAGACGTTGGGTCAGATGGCGGCTAACCGAGCTGAATGACGTGAATGTTGTCGTTGTTTGTCCGATTTGTCTGTGAGGCGAGTGCATTTACTGACACGGGGCAATGAGAGCTGTAAAGAAGGTGTCTTGCTGATGACACCTTACTTTTACTTACAGTTCGGTTGTTTGTTTGCAAGGTGTAGGCGTTGAATGTTTGAATACAGACTAAGCTATTTTTATCAGTTAGGTTCCTTCCTCTTCCCTTCTTTTTTCTTCTTCCTTCCTGTACGGGTTGTGCTTTTTTCATAGTTGTGAGACTGTTTTGCGTCTGTGAGAACCACTGGTTTATTGCGGTCGGGGAGTATTGGCAAACCTACATTGTGCGTTGATTCATCCGGCTGTCTTAAACGCACACACAAGCAGTGTTTCTCTTTTGCTTCCATCAGCAAGAGAACAGGCGAGTTGTGTGGACTGTTGACTTCTTCAGTAACATTTTCATTCAACATGTTCTATATTTGCTTTTTCCATTCCTATTTATGATGAACCAGTGTCCTACGGGATCCGTGAGGTCAAAATGTTCCGGTTGTTGGTATCCGATCTACAGTCCGTTTGCAAAAGCCGTACGGATAATCGTCATTCGTGAATAACTCAACGTATTTCTCGACCGTTGGCTGCAGCAAGGGGACATTGGAAACAGGGATTTTAGCCGTGCGTGCTTGGTTTATGCTATAATGTTGCTGTCCTGTGAGTGTCGGGTAACCGTCTCAGTTTGACAGCTTGTTTAACTTCACGTCAGTCACATCATGTGTTGCAGCAAGAAAATCGACTCAACGGGTCGCCTGCCTAGTTTCTGGGAACACAATAAAAGGGTGCTCTGCAGTATGGTTGCCAATACACACGCTGCATTCTTTCGCGCCGTCAACCAGCAGGTTATGACCTCCAGCTATCCTCATTATCATGGATATCGACTCCCCGTTTTGTTTCCCGTTCACCTGCAGTCAGCGAAATAGCCGTCCCCGTATCCACCAAACACTGTTCTTTCTCCCCGTCCACTTGAACCTTTGTGTGTACGGCCTCCCAATAATAGTTGACCCACCCAACAAAAAGATTTCTTTTTAAGCCTCCTAAGCCACCGGGTTTGTCACTCCCCCTCCTATGGACCTTTCTTATCACATCTAAGGCAGCCTCCTTGTGTGTCGTCCTTCCTTACTGTTGTTTTCAGCTCATCTACATCCACTACCAGCTGCTCTGTTGCTGTTCTCCTTTCTTCTAGTGCCTTTTCCTCTGTACTGTTGCCCCTGTCCACGAGGTCACTCAACTCGTGCGTCATTTTCATATGCTCATCAAGGTCCATCCAGCAATACGGAGTTGGTCGTGAACAATCATCGGAAAACCTTCGACAGACTGCTCTGCCAACAGCCGTCCTCGTTACTCTTGATCCAGTTCTGTCAATGCCCTGCCCAGTAATCTTTGCAGAATGACGACGAACACAGAGGAATCCGCTCCTTGCCAGAGCCTGGGTGCCTTGAACCGTCTGATGACCTCCTGGTGGTCGGTCTGGCCGTCAAATCCAGGGGCTTACTCCATCTTTGCCTTCGCCTTGTCCTTCACCGGCATCCGCAAGGCAGCCAGTTTCCCACGGTCTTTCTTGACTCTGACCATTTCGGCCGTGTCCATCTTCAAACAGCTTTGGTCAGGGTATCTTCGTCCTGTATTCGTCGTGGCGCCAATTGTTGTGACCGCCAAAGATGCCTAAACAGGGAGGTTGTTTATTGTGACATCCATTACAAGATATGTGCACATACGGAACGACGGACGCGAATAATATTCTGCACGACTGGCAACAACGCAGCGACATTCTCTTTGGCGAGATGTCACGCTTAGTGTACATACAGGTTTCTCACGGTCGCTCCTAGCTTTCGGTCCTTGTGGCATTGAGACGTGCCACTTAGCTTCCGCTCGTACAAGTCGTGCTATACCGTTCTCAAACGTGACTGCATGTTATACAAAACTCGCCTATAGCTCCTTTGTTTGTCCGTGAGATATAGACACTGATATTTGGGTAAAAACAGTTTTTTCGGATATTTAGTTTTCTCCCCTTTCTGTTTCCTTTTTGTGCATGTCTTAGTCGTTCCTTCATTGTGTCATGGCATTTCAACATGCGTTGTTGTCTTTGATGATGATAGTGGTGATGCTCTTCAACACAACTAAACGGATATGAGTATCATCAACTTTTCACCCCATTCTGTAACGTCTCCATGAATCCTGTGCTTTGAATGTTCCGGATTAGTAATCACACGGGTTAGTCGAGTGATGATAATTGAACACCCGCATATCAACATTTATTTATGGTGTGCTTATCATACAAATGATATACCACGGCGTTTGAGTGTTGATCTTGTGTGGTGAAGTCTTTCTAAATGTCGAACAGCTTTCTATGTGAAAATAATTTTGTTCATAATCGGAGAAATTCTGTTTCGTAGCTCGACTTCACTGCTCAGTAACAAACGAGTCTGGGAAACCCTTTTGCAACGAAATCGTCGCTAAACTCGTAAGTTCTATTAATCGACGACATTGGCGCTTGAAGTATCATTTTCACTTGTTCCGAATATTTGTTAAATTGTAATGAACGTCCTATCTACCATTTTTCACTTTTGGAGGAATATGATGAATTTGTTGTTATGTCTTATTTTATGCCTTCTCTTTAGAATTCTGCCTCCTTGATTTGAACTTCCGAATTCCAAACTATGTCCGTCGATATTTCCTCCGCGCTAAGTGAAGCAATTAGTTCCAAAATACCGAAGGAGGCAAACGAAAAGTATGCAGTCTACCTCGTTCGTATGTCCTATATATATTGTATAGATTCGTGGAACTTCTGAAAGTTGTTTCCCAGTCCACTGGTGAGGAATTTTTGGAATACATCAATCACATTGTTGTTGAAAGTAGTTTGTTTCATTGGTACCACTTATGATTTTTCCAGTTTCTCAGGAAACGGTCACTGTGATTTCAACGAAGAAATTTTGTGATGAACTGATTAGTTGCGTCAGCATGATCCCTGATGACCATGTTGCTATTCGGGCGTTTCAACTCATCTTGAATCGAATGCAGTTAAGGAATATCGCTTTTGAATCGCAGGTAAAGCAAAACTGTTTGTTTATACGTCGTTTCTGACATAGATTGTGGAGCTTCGTGATCAGCTGTCTCGGAGACTGGAAGCAACAGGATGTGTTCGTGAGGCCGCCAGTGTACTTTCTGAAATTCCCTTGGAAAGCGGCCAACGGTGTGTGTAAATTGATGTCAATGTGTGGCTGTATTCGTTTTCTTGTATACCCTGTCTACCTGAAAGTGTGTTGGACCGTTAGTGGTAGTTATGTACGTCCACTCCTTGTGTGCATCCATATAGATCAGATTGTTCTGTCTCCAAAAGGGTATTTTTCGGCACATTGTCCCTCCTGCATAGATGATCACTCATCTTGGGGCTGCATTTTAGATGCGCGATCTTATAATGGCCGTTGTAAAAAAATCATTCTCCAAGTTGACTGCCTTGTGTTAAATCAGTTTACGTCGCCTTCAATTTCTTTAAATCTAGGGGTCAACCCCGATCCGAGTTATTCGGCACGAGCTACCATCACATTGCCTCACCTAACGTAAACAACAAAAAGACCAAGCGTGACCTTGATCCTGTTATTCTGCTGTCGTCGGTGCACCAGGCGTTTCGGCTGCACCAGTATCACGTAGGTATGCATGACAGACAAATATTGAAATTGAGCCGACAGATTAGTCGACTTAAATGGATCTGGTAATAATGCGTTTCCGACACGCATATCATTTGAATTGTTATAATCATCATCATAGACAGCAACACATCAATGGTTCACGCTGATGCTTAACTGCCACACAACCACGAAGAAGAAGAAGAAGAAGAAGAAGAAGCAAACCCTGTATAGGAAGACAGAACGAAAAAGGAAAAGGGTGGGGACCGAACCAACAAAAATAGCGACGTTTACATTCAAACATACAATATCAAGGCGGCTACACCTTGCAAACAAACAACCGAACTGTAAGTAAAAGTAAGGTGTCATCAGCAAGACACCTTCTTTACAGCTCTCATTGCCCCGTGTCAGTAAATGCACTCGCCTCACAGACAAATCGGACAAACAACGACAACATTCACGTCATTCAGCTCGGTTAGCCGCCATCTGACCCAACGTCTCAAGCCACCGACTCTGGCAGTCGCCCTGCCCTCAGTTCGATGGACGAATCCGATCTACAGTGACCAAACCCTTCGTGAACGATTTCATTTCACCTCACCACGTCAACATCTGTTCACCTGGCACCTTAATCCAGTGGGTTGCACGGTCCGAAAATAGTGCTCGATGTGACAAACGACTAGCTCACATCCTCAGTACATCACCTAACCACCTAAGTCTGTGCAAGTGTGAGGATTGAACGAAAGACAGTCAGTGCCAAACACCCGCTTCCTAACCTCCTCGTTGCCCACTCGCTGGTGCCACCCGATATGAGCGATTGAACGCAGACACCGGTGGTCAAATACCTGAAGACGGTTCACGACTTCTACCCTGATGGGTCATGTTTCGCTGCCGTAAAGTAATACAGCCCTCACTGTTGTCTGATATATTCAATGTCAGTGAATTAAAACGTCAAACCGGGTTTAACGGTGGACGCAATCACTAACAGCATCAATTGATTTGTTTATGACGTCGATGCCGGAATGACATTCGAATCTTGGTTCAGCCGATACGAAGATATCTTCCGAGTGGAGTGAGCTGACATGGATGATGCAGGATTGCTTCTTCGGAAACTAAGTACGACAGAACATTTGAGGTTTACTGATTTCCTTCTGCCAAAGAAACCTCGTGATCTTACTTTTGGAGAAACACTGAAGATACGGACGAATATTTTCGGGGACTAGTCATCCTTGTTCAACATCCGGTATCAATGCCTCAAGTTGATGTAAAATGAACATGAAGATTTTATCACTTACGCGAGTACAGTCAACAGAGAATGTGAAAAATTGAAGTTGAGGACAATGACAGAGGATCAGTTCAAGTGTCTAATATTCGTCTGCGGTTTGCAGTCCACCCAAGATGGTGACATTCGTACCGTGTTTTGAACAAGGCTGAATAAGACCCTGACATGACTTTGGCATATGTCACGGCGGACTGCCAAGGTTGATCAATCTAAAACCTGATACAACCACGATTGAACAGTCGGGGTTGCCCGCAGTCCATACCGTTTCGCAGGGACCACGCGACCGAAGGACCGAGAAGCAAGGTGAAAAACCCTTATCGAAGCCCCCAACGGCATGCTGGCAATGCGGTGATTGGCATTTTGTGCGATTCTGTCCATCCAAGCACAACAAATGCCAAAAGTGCAAAAGATTCGGACACAAGGAGACGTGTTGCTGTTCCACTCTGTCACCCAGAATTCCGTCATCGTTTTCAAGGAACCACCGGAAGAAACCGAAGAAACGAATTGCAAGGCTGAATTCCGTTTTGGGCACCTTTAACCCTAGCTTCGCCGCACGCCGAAAGTACTTGTCGGTAAAAATTAACGGCAGTCCGGCACGCCTGCAGCTAGACATCCGTTCTGACATCACGCTGATCTCGCGACAAACATGGAAGAGTATTAGATGTCCGGCGTATAAGAGAACAGAACATTCAGCTCAGAATGCATCTGGAGAAAAACTGGCACTGATTGGTGATTTCGACTGTGATGTTCAATGCAGTGCTGTCCGTACAAGTGGCACAGTCTATCTTACCGAGCATTTGAAATTGAATCTTTTGGGCTTGGATTGGATTGAACGTCTGAAACTGCTGGATATGCCACTTAGCCAGTTGTGCAGACATGTGAAGGTGCAAGCTCTACTAGCAGACCAGAAACCAGATCACGTTCGTCAGAACCTGACAGATATTGGTAAACAAATTCACCGATGTGTTCCAGGAAAACCTTGGTTGGTGTACCAAAGCGAAAGCAGTAGTGAACTTACGTGCATATGCCACACCTGTTTGCCGGCAAAAGCGAACTGTGCCATATGCCGCTCTACCAACTGTGGACGAAGAGTTGGACAGACTTAAAAAATCCGGGGTTATCCAGCCAGTCAAGTATTCTGCTTGGGCAGCTCCTATTGTAAATATGAAGAAAGCTAACGGCCCTATCCGATTGTGCGCAGATTTTTCTACAGGATTAAATGCTGCACTGGAGGACCATCAGTATCCTGTTCCAGTCCCTGAAGATTTGTTCGGAAGGCTGAGCGATAACAGATGTTTTGCCAAACTCGATCTGGCCGAAGCCTATCTACAAATTGAAGTCGATGAGGATTCTAGAAAACTACTGCCTATGAACACTCATCGGGGGTTATTCCAATATCGCCATCTATCTTTTTGAACTTAAATCAGCGCCTGCAATCTTCCAACAGGTCATTGACATGATGCTGACTGACGTCCCTGGAGTAGCAGCATATCTCGACAACATCATTATGATGGGCACTGGTCCCGATGATTTGTACGAAAAACTTGATCGTGTCCTCAGCCGAATTCGGGAGTTTGGATTTCATCTTCGTGCTGAAAAATGCAACAGGTTTATGCAATCGATCAAGTATTTGGGATTTATACTCGACCAGCGTGGCCGCCACCACGATCCAGCCAATATTGACGCAATCAATCGAATGCCTCATCCAACTGACGTCTCAACTTTGCTGTCATTCCTAGGATTGGTGAGTCATTACAATGTCTTCCTACCTGCAATGCACCATATCCGAAAGCCGTTAAACCAACTTTTGCGATAGGATGCTGCGTAGAACTGGTCTGTTGAATGCCAAAATGCCTTTGGTCGTGTTAAGGCTATGCTTGCTTCGGATCTGCCTCTTACCCACTTTGACCCTACCTTGGAGATTGTGGTAGCATCGGATGCCTCAAACTACGGTATTGGCGCAGTCATATCCCTTCGATTCCCGGATGGTTCTGAAAAGGCAATAGCTCACGCATCTATAACGCTAACAGGAGCAGAGACGAATTACAGACAAATAGAAAAGGAAGCACTGGCAATTGTATTCGCATTAAGAAAATTCCACAAAATGCTGTATGGACGTCACTTCACTCTGTTGGCTGATCACAAACAACTGCTTGCAGTTTTCAGATCAAAGAAAGGCGTTCCAGTGTACACGGCAAACTGACTCCAGCGCTGGGCAACTGTGCTCCTTGGCTACGATTTTACCATCAAGTTTCAATCAACAACCACCATCGAGCAAGCGGACGCTTTATCACGACTGATTGCTTCGCGTACCACGGAAAACGAGGACATTGTGGTTGCGGCCATTTCGGTGGATCACGATGTGAACTACGTGGCAGCAGAAGCAATAAGAAACCTTCCCTTAACTGCGTCAATGATCCAGCAGTCGACAAGACGAGACCCAGTTCTGCAGCATCTTCGGCGCTATCTTCGCAACAGATGGCCTCAGAATCGTATTGATGGTGAGATGAAGCAGCACTTCCGGCGAAGAGACTGTCTTTTTACTGTCAGTTCTTTCATCTCGTTCGGTGAACGCGTGATCGTCCCATCTAGTCTCAGAACACGGGTTCTGAAACAGTTTTATCGCGGCCATCCCGGAATCATTAGGATGAAAGCATTTGTACGTAGTTATGTATACTGGCCTCACATGGATTCCGACATAAAAAAAAACTGTGCAAAGACTGTTCTGCTTATGCACTGGCTGCTAAATCCGCAGTGACAGTTAAGTTGCATTCGTGTCCAGTGCCAGAGAAGCCGTGGATTCTCGTGCACATCGACTTCGCCGGACCAATAAACGATCAAAACTTCTTATCGATACATACAGCAAACGGCCAGAAGTTTGCCTGATGGAAACAACGTCTACAACCGCAACGGTGCGAAAACTGGGCCAAATATTCAGTTGTTTCGGAGTGCCGGAGACAATCGTGTCGGACAATGGAAGTCAGTTTACTTCCGGTACATTTGTGGACTTCTGCAAGCGGAATGGCATTAATCACCTACGGTTACCGTCTTACCATCTGCAATCAAGTGGGCAGGCTGAATGATTTGTGGACACGTTCAAAAGAGCCCTTCAAGAAGCCAAAGAGGAGAGAGATACAGCCGACATCCTCGAAGCGTTCCCTCTCAATTACCGAACGACTCCGAATCGACAGGTGCCGGGAGAGAAATCTCCAGCTGAAGCTCTGATAGGACGCAGACTACGAACATCAAATAACCTACTATATCCTTCCAGGCCACCGGCGGCTAACAAGAATCTTCCGACGGAGCAACATTTAAATAGAAGACATGGAGCTCAGTTCCGTTCCTTCGAAATTGGCCAACCGGTACTGGCCAGAGACTACCGGGGGATAGAGATTGCATGGACACTCAGGAGAATTCGAAGACGTCGAGACACTGTACTTTTTGAAGTTCAAGTTGGCCCACACAATTGGACAAGACATGCCAGCCAGATCAGACCATTTGCAGGACAAACGGCCCATTCAGAGACTCGAGGTCTGCCGTTGGAAGAGCTAATAGACAACGCCAAACGTAACGAGAAACGTCAGGGACGCAGAACGTTGGGGTTCAAGAGAAGTCACCAAACGTTGTCAATACCTCGTCGATCACGCCGCCACTGTCACCCCATTCCAAGTGAATCCGCATTTACGTACGTACGATCATCGAGCTCAAAGGAGAGGTGTTAGAAGACGCATCTCCTAACGAAGGAGCAAAGACAAATCACGTCATGTTGATTGGTCGACCCGACTTCGAGTGAAGTGGTATGTTTTAACTCACTCAGCTAATCAATCTCACTAAGTTAATCAGATTGCAACTGCGTGATCGAACGACTGTACGTTATCTAAACTGTTTTCTCGCGTTCTAACGCTTTGACTGCCAGATATGATCGTCTCGTTCGATTTGCTATGCGTCTTGTCGGCCATGTATGGTACTCAGTTCGCCCTATAAACTTAGAGCTTTTATGGCCTAGCTCGGACTCGCCACGTCCTTTCAATAAACGCTGTTACTGCATCTGTTCTCGTTCTCGGTGTTGGGTCAAGCGATTGAACGCGTACCATAGGGATGATCCAATATAAAGCATTGGTACCAAACCAGCTTAGAAAGCTGCCTTAGTGGTACTCACTCCGAAAATCCTAATAGCTACTGGACACAGATTTCACAAGCCATTCAGAAAGCAGTTGCATTAACATGTAGCACAGGAGTCAGTGGGCTAAACAAACATTGGATTTCGAAGAAATCCCTGGAATTGCTGGAAGATAGACGGGACATTCCTCCTGATAGTTCACATAACAAGTCTAGAGGAGATATCGGTAGGAAACTGAAACGTAGTCTAAAGGCTGATCCTGAGGCTTGATTAGTGGAAAAAGTTAAGGAAATGGAAATCGGTTTTGCCTCCGGGAACACCGGTAAACGCTTTAAGTTGATCCGTGCTACTGGTCCCAGGCGACCGTCTGCCAGTAAAGCTATCAGCGAGGCAGATGGCACACTAATCTATATTAAGTCTAGAAGGTGAGAACGTTGAGCGGAACACTTTGAGAGTCAATTCAGCTGGCCTCCTGCTTCTGTTGTGTTGCCGCCACAAACTTGTGATGTAGCACCCTGGTCGGTAGGTTTGCAACTACCCGCTGAGACTGAGGTTCGCAATTGCATCTCGGCTCTCAATCGTAATAAGGCTGCTGATCCAGATGATCTCGTGCCGGCACTTTTCAAAGAAGGTGAAGAGACGTTAGTAGATGCCTTGACTCAGTTGTTTCAACTTGTCTGGACAACGGAGACCATTCCTCCGTGCTGGGGTCACGCGGTAATAATTCTTATATTGAACAAAGGTAGCAAGAGCTCTTGCGAAAACTATAGGGGAATTAGTTTGACCCCAGTCATTTCAGGGGTTCTGACACTCATTATACTCCGCCGACTCTCTGCAGTTCGGGAGTTAAACATTAGGAAAGAACTGGCAAGGTTTCGCCCCGGGCGGGGTTGTATAGATCACATTTTTCCTCTTCGTCAAATTCTGGAGCGGCGTCATGTGTATCGCCGGCCAACAGTTGCCACATTTCTCGAATATAAAGGTGCGTTCTATTTGGTGGATCGATCTACACTTTTAGAGTTGTTTAAACGCAGGGATTTATCAACCAAGTATGTGAACATACTGTCGGCGCTCTATTCCCATACTTCAGTTCAGGTTAGGGTTTACGGTGTACTGTCCGATAGTTTCAGCACCAGGAGCGACTTTCGTCAAGGCTGTTCCCTTTGACCATTTTTGTTTAATTTCGTCATGGACGAACTAGTGGAAGACTGTCTGCGGCACTCACAAGATGCCGGTGTGTACCTCCTACCTAGTGGGATGCTGAGTGATCTTGATTATGCTGACGATAAGGTGTTGCTGTTTGACGACTTTCAAGCGGCGCAAGCAACGCTAAACGCAATTTCACGTTCTGCTAAGTACTTCGGAATGTGCTTTGCAGCCTCAAAATGTAAAGTGCTTCTGCAAGATTGCTGTGATTACGTATATTTAATGTTAGATAATGAAGTCATGGAAGTTTTTGACCGGTTTATTTGCCTTTGAAGCTGCATCAGCGGCGGCGGAGGTGTAAGGAATGAAATAGAGGTGCGTATTTCCAAAACTAGGACGGTGTTTACTAATTTGAGGTACTTCCGGCGACAGAAAGGTATTTCTCTGAAGCTTAGCGGTGGCGTATATCAGACAACAGTGAGGGCTGTATTACTTTACGGCAGCGAAACATGACCCATCAGGGTAGAAGTCGTGAACCGTCTTCAGGTATTTGACCACCGGTGTCTGCGTTCAATCGCTCATATCGGGTGGCACCAGCGAGTGGGCAATGAGGAGGTTAGGAAGCGGGTGTTTGGCACTGACTGTCTTTCGTTCAATCCTCACACTTGCACAGACTTAGGTGGTTAGGTGATGTACTGAGGATGTGAGCTAGTCGTTTGTCACATCGAGCACTATTTTCGGACCGTGCAACCTGCTGGATTAAGGTGCCAGGTGAACAGATGTTGACGTGGTGAGGTGAAATGAAATCGTTCACGAAGGGTTTGGTCACTGTAGATCGGATTCGTCCATCGAACTGAGGGCAGGGCGACTGCCAGAGTCGGTGGCTTGAGACGTTGGGTCAGATGGCGGCTAACCGAGCTGAATGACGTGAATGTTGTCGTTGTTTGTCCGATTTGTCTGTGAGGCGAGTGCATTTACTGACACGGGGCAATGAGAGCTGTAAAGAAGGTGTCTTGCTGATGACACCTTACTTTTACTTACAGTCCGGTTGTTTGTTTGCAAGGTGTAGGCGTTGAATGTTTGAATACAGACTAAGCTATTTTTATTAGTTAGGTTCCTTCCTCTTCCCTTCTTTTTTCTTCTTCCTTCCCGTACGGGTTGTGCTTTTTTCATAGTTGTGAGACTGTTTTGCGTCTGTGAGAACCACTGATTTATTGCAGTCGATGAGGATGGTTGTGGTGATAACGTAACATCTTTGTTACACTTGCATCCGATTTGGATGTTATTCATTTGTTACAGTAAGGGAAATCCTATGGATGGCTGTGTCAAGATTGTGCATTTATTGTTTGGTTTACTCCGTTCTCACCCCTATCGTATTCGTTCGCATGAATTCGTAAATGAATGCATCATCTAATTTTCGTTTGGTGCTCGATCTTTGTTAGGTGCGATGGAGTAACTGAGTCTTAGATTCATTGACCAACTACAGGCGCACACTATGAACAGTTGCGTCATCTTGCATATCCGTTGCTTAAGTGGCTCGATTTCATTAACAAACAATGTAATATCTCATGCATGTCGGGGAATTAAGGACTTGTAGATGTCAGTTTGTGTGCACCTTGTTATGACCCCTATACTCACTTATGTTTAAAACTACGCACCTCACACTGATATCGGAAAATTTGTGAACTATTAGAACAGGAAGGAATAAACGTGCTTATTGGAACCAGGAAGGAATTTGCCCGATCTTGAATAAAGCTCATTCTTGAGTTTTCTTTTGACGATGGCACATTCTGATCAAAGTGATAGCTACTTATGTCGGAAGGTGTGACTGATCTGCGTGTATTTTTTTTGCAGCGCTCTTTCGCATACATATTTCTTATCTGGTATACTCTCTGTTTACGTTCCTGCAACGAGAGTGATAAACTTATTGAAATTGGCCACCATCATGCTGCTGCTGCAGTAGCAGCAGCTGTTTTTAGCGGCTATTTTGCATATTTGACCATTGATGGGATGTGAAACCAAACCAGAACAACTTCCTCTCCCATCAGACCGACAATCACCCAATTGACTTAATGGCTTTGGCCTGTAACCAAGAATGCCGATCCGAATGGATGTTCGCTAGGACCAAAGAGAGGCGAACGGTTTCCGTAATGAGTCGTCGGAAGTTATAAACACGTGTTGTTTTGCTAATTTTTCTAATTGTTAACCTACGCATTTGGGCTGATATAACCCTTACTTTCAAAACGCGTTTATTCATATACGTATCTGTCTGAGATATCTCCTTGTATAATTGAGCCAGTAATTGTGTTTTGGTGGCTACGTACTTTCACTTGACTTTGTCATGCATTGCCTTCCTATTTGTCTGTATTCTAGCACCTACTCGGTCAGTTTTAAGATGGACATCTATCTACGTATAGCAGAGTACTATTTAAAGTTGCATGAAACTTCCGACGCGGAGGGTTTTGTCAACCGTGCCTCTCTACTGCAACCGGAATGTCAAGACCAAACACTGTTACTTCGTTACAAGGTGGGTTTGGTTGTAAGCCAAAAAGCGCAGCCTTCTGTTTGATTTGTGAATGAAGAGTGAAACTAAACCGTTCTCTAGGTTTGTCGTCTAATTATTTCAAAAGATTGTTTCGTTGAAATAGCCAACTAGTAATAACCCGCATTAAGCCACAGTTGTTCCCACTGAAACTCCCAAAGTTTGTTTTCATCAACGACAGTTGACAAACACAAGATCTTCCAACCTTCTATTCATGGAACAAGTTACATGGGTTTTTATCCATTATTTTCAACGAGCGAATTGTAACTTCTAGGTAGTATTCGGGTCATCTTCCATCTTTAGTGTAGTTACACAAACCTCCTGAAAGCGCGGTACGTTGAACTTGTTGCATCACTGATTTGAACGAATGTGGGCGTTCGCTAAAATGAACCGCCGGGTTCTTCCTCGGTTCATCAAAATCGAATCCACACTTGCAACTTGTCATTTGATTGCTTGCTGAAACTTAGCTGATTGTCCTTATGAATCATTATCGTATGCGGTTGGATCTGCTCATTTCTTATCCATTCGCCTTCTTACGCTTCACTAAACTTACTGACCAGCATTTTGATTGCTGAGCATTACTCACAATCGGATGTGGCTGAGTATTTGCGTTTGATAGCTCAATCATACCCAGTGTGAGGTCACTGGTGCAGTGACCAACAAGGTTGCAAGGTCGGACTTCTAGTGCGGGTCATGGCAAAGATATGGACTATGCTCCAATAAGAGCAAAACCCGGGTATATTGCCTCTTAAAAAAAAAACAAACTGAAAAACCTGTGAGAATGCGTTAGTTGTGATCAGTTGTGAGTAATCTTCAATTCATATAATCTCAAATTCCTCAATACTCACCAATATATTTTTCGTTGATTTCTGTGCAGTCATCTGCACTCACGTCTATTCCATCACGCATTTTTTATCGGTTTAAATTGTGGTGGGTAACTTCATTGTTCTTACCCTCACTGTTATGCCTACCGACCCGGGGCAAAGTTTTTTTTTTAAAATATTGTTACCAGTGTGTTTAGTTTGCTGCTGCTTTCAACTTCGTAAACACTGTTGAACAAAATAGTGGACAGTGTGGTTTACAGCGCTTAGTCTGCAACAGTCAAGGAGGTTGGTAAGATGTGTTGCCCCCGTTCACACATGCACTTTTATGTATATTCGCTGATTGAATCACAGTTCACTGACCCGGCGTTGCAAGCCTCTCTGCTTGTGGTTTTTTTGTATGTATCAGGCGGTACACCTCGAAGCTCCGAGACCGACGCAATTTCAACGATTAAATGACAGTAAAACGTGTTTCATCACTGAACATCAAACAGTACAGCATCACATTACCATAACTTATCGTTCTGAGTCAGGGTGTTCGGCTATTTACTACTATGTGTGGGATAGGTTGGGTGATTGACATGTCCTACTTTCCTCGTCGGACAAAGAACACCAAACTTGAATGGAGGAAAAATGGACGATCTATCATCAGTGTTCTTTGTAGGGCTCGATGCAACCATGTATAACCGTTAGGCTTGGTAATGGATGAAGTTGAGTTCCACCTGAGTTTGTGCTCTGGATATTTATGAAAAGCCTGTTTCGGTCAACCGGTGGTGATTCTATAGTTCCAGTTAGATGTAGCCATGGATTGAAGTAAACGTACATTCAAGTTAGGTAATCCGGAAGAGAAATTCGACGGAGAAGCAGCGCCAGACGATAAGAACATAATGTAATCAAACCAGTAATCTTCATCAGGTTGGGATGAGAAGAATCAAACGACAACTAATTGAGTTACGTTACTTTCACTGTAAATTGCAGGGCGATGAACGATAACATTAACGTTCTCAGCAGTCTATTACAGATGATCCCTATAGGATCTAACTCACATAATCATAATAGCGATCGTGGTATATTGGTTCGCTAGTGGACATCCTAATACATCCGTGTCAGCCTTTGACCTTCACCGGTGTGAGGTGGTGAGCCGTACAGATGGGATTTGTGCAAGTTATGTGTGATATTAATCCACAAACGATACTCACAAGGCTCGTTACTCTAGAGCTGTTTATTTATATTTTGGACAAGTCCAAGCGAATGTGACACTGTAAGTGGATTGGTGAGCAAGCATCAAGTTCAGTTACCTATGTTTTTTGGTTTCATTTTTACTTTTGACGTTATTTATATCCAAAAGTTTTCACTTTTCTCATTTTCTGTTTGTTTGGATTTATCAGGCAGAGTCAATCAAAACTTCTTTTCCCCCACTAGATAACTGGGTTTTTTAAATTAGTGTTACACATAATTCAACCTCATCTATTTGTCATTACGAACCCCTGTGGTGTTAACAAGCGCTTGCAGGTAACTGAAGCTGACCAGAGGAGTGTTAACAGGTTTCGTGTTAATTCTCTTGATCTTCACATTACAATTAAAGCCTACAGGATGGATGAGAACTTAGGCTGTCATGCGATTTATTACCAAACGGTGGCATTAATTGAAGAGAATGACACGTACGCTGACGTTAGTGGCCGTCCTTGTCGTCCAAAAGACTACGAACGTTTAGTAACAGTCGAAAACCGATAGGTGGCTTCGTTTGGAAATTTTTGACGTTGGTAATAATTCTGCATGGCTGCCACCGGATACTGAGACATGTTAGCATTGTAGATTAATGTACACAGTCGTGTATTTTCATGTCTGACCCTAACTAAATTCTCAGGTCTGAAAGCTGACACAGAATTTGCCGGTTCGAATCCTTTTTCGTCTGTTTCTGTCTGACGGGTTCAATCAAGCACAATGTTATGAATAAATTTACGATTCCGGTGTTCAACTATATTCTTCTGTATAGACCATCGAAGAATGCTTTCGAATAATCCGCCTCATCTCACATTTCCATTTGTAACCGCAGACAGCCTATGCGCATCTGTTAGACTTCAAGCACAAATTTCTGGAAGCTGGCCAGCGCTATGCGGAACTCTCAATCCGCTTCCCTTGGATGGAGGAAGCAGAACGAGTGGCCTTTTTAGAACGTGCTCTGGCAGCCGCTTTGCTAGCTAGCGCTGGACACCAACGCACGCGCTTGTTGGCTACTCTGTACAAAGACGAACGGTGTCAAGCATTTGATGCATATCCAGTGTTGGAGAAGATGTATGCTCTCTTTTGCCCATTCTGTATATTGTCATTGTTAACGCTGTCTCTTTTTCTGTTTGTTTTTCATTCTCTCACTGACTGTCGGCCTGACTTTTTACGTCGACATTTAGGCGCCCCAAAACGAAGTGCAAACCAAAACTGGACTCCAAACAAAATCGAAAAATCTCAAGTGTTTTGTTAAGAAGACTCCGAGTGTTGATCATCCAGTATTTCCGTTTTAATTGCCTACTCACCTGTTTGATCTGATCGGATTGCGCGTCATTTATTTTGCTCTGCCAAGTCGGTTTTTTAATTCAATAATAATGCTCCATTTCCGACCCATTTCTCATGCCTTGGTTGGTTGTGCACCTTTGTTCGTCATCTTGTGCGGCCGAATCAGTCAGCACGTCTCGTCGTGCTACTGAAGCACTAGTCAACGTACTCAACGGTCTGACTTTGTGCCTGCTGACACCAATAATCGATTTCTGATGCCATGACAAACGTCACGTCATTCGTGAGATAACATCCGTCCTGATGTTTCATTTTAAACTTTCCTCGCTTTCTGTGTTCAGGTACATGGGTCGACTGATCAGTCGTTCTTCTCTGCGCAGTCTCCAACCCCTGTTTGAAAAATTCTACCCGCATTTGCTCCATTCGGATACGACGTCGGCCACAGACGCACGACCCGCAACAGGTAGTCCGTCTGTACAGCATTTGCTGGAACGAGCTGTCGTGGAACACAATATGCTTGCAGCCAGCCTAATCTATAACAACATAAGTCTGGTGAACTTGGGCGATCTTCTGGAGATCTCAACAGAAGAGGTCAGTTACCGACTATTTGTTAGGTTCCCTCATTATTAGGGTCGATTGGAAGCTGCCGTTATACATCATTTCCTGTTTCATACTGTCTGTTATACGGAATGAGCCTTCTACCTGACAATTATTTACATTGCTGGTGAAGATTCTGATTAATATAATTTGAACACTATTAACACTTGATCTCAACTTTCGCAGTTGGTTGACTAACGACTTCCTTTAGGAAAAGCTCCAGGCTCGGTTTCATCACTTGTTAGAATTTATCAGTAGTGTTGTCACCGGAATTTGTACTCCAGCCCATGTTTTAATGAAGCGACTGTGCATGGATTATCCCGTCTAACTTTTCGGTCATCACCGCTAACGAGTGATGCTCCGTGGTGTGCAGTACACCACAGGACACCGTTTTGTTTCCTAATGTGGACACTGATATGTTGCTACTAATGGAGTAGTGGTCAACACAGGAAGATCGAAGTTCAATTCCCGATCGTGATTAATAAACTCTGGCAGTAGTGAAACGCAGTTAATCTAGTGCTTTCTTTTAGTATGAGCACGCCGAAGCGTGTGATGGTTTCGCTCATCCATGAGCGCTGTTAACTTGTAAGGATGCAACTCTTGAATATTCATCGGCTGCAGGTTCACTCGGATTCTAGTCTTCACTTCACCTTTCCCTTGATCAGGAGATACAATTGTTCAATTCGCACTCAACTGTTAACTTGTCCATTCTTTTTTTCTCAGGCGGAATCAATCGCATCGCAAATGATCACAGAAGACAGGCTTACCGGACAGGTTGATCAGATCGATGGGGTGATCCATTTCAAAGGTATTCATTTAACCCGAAGTTCAATTTTGTTAGAACGGGAAGTTTTGGTTCACGTTGACAATTGTTTTCTTTTCACAGACTACCAACCAGTCTGATAGGTTTGATCTGCACGTAACTGAACAACTAACATAATTCGCGTCGACATCTTCCACTAGTCAGGGTAATTTTGACCGACTTCATTAGTATTTGAAATGGCTATTTGGATGATGGAAATTATGACCCTTTCATCAGCTGCTGATGTCTGTCTGATAGCAGATTATGGCGTCTTGCATAAGTGATTACTGTGGCTCAATCCGAGGTTGAGGGGGGGGGTTATCCAGAATCCATCTCTCGGCTCTACTGAGGTAGTTTTGGAGGCGAACCTTTAGTAAAACTGCGTATGCTGCCTCAGGGATATCCCTGCACACACTTGAACCTTCCACTAATGCTACCCCTAATTTATTGAAGCTATTCGCTGGTGACTGGTGCACAGTTACCGATGAGGTCATGTGATGGGATTCCCCTCAGATTACCTGGAACCCGGGAATTTGGTGTCAGAGTTTTCTTTCCCATATATTGAATGTCACCATAGTTTACGAGTCCGGCGTGCATTCATCCCAAACTCCAACATCAAGAACGCTAGGGCACAACAGTTCTGAAAGAAGGTCTTACTACTTAAGAGTGTTGTCGGTAACATTAACGCGTGAGTTTCCGTATCTGAGTAACCTTCTGTTTCTTATGTAACGCCGGGATTCTTTAGCATTGGGTATGCAGAAACTGTGTGTGTGTTGCACTCCATCTAATGTTGTACTGAACAGGAAATTCCTCACAGACGTTGTTTATGTCGTGTTAGTAGTAATAATACTAAATGTAGAGTAGTCTATCCGAATCTGAAAGCCGTTATCAATTGTGTATAGCCTAAACGAATTACTGTATCGTAAAATATCCGCACCAAGTTTAGTACGAATGAATTCAAACAGTTCGAGCTTCGTGTTTAACACGTTCTATTAAATGGATTGAGAAAGGCACAACAGTACTCTCAATCTAAGGCGGTCTTTCTCGGGAATGTTGTAATCGAAATCGCATTACCAAAAGAACAATGGTTATGTGGGGTTTGCCGTGATTAAGTCACCTTGCGTCACCTTGCTTGTCAAGTGAAAATGAGACTGACGCAGACAAGGGGCGTCAGTGTCTGGTGTTATTCATCAATCCACACCATGTTGCGGACAGAGGTTTGACGAATGTATGTTGGATTTGAATGATGAGAGCTTCAGCACTGCATCGCTCCGTATGGGAAGGCAGATCCTTATGAATCAGTCGGACCTGGTTAAAGCATGCTGTGTGATTCTCTGGCATTGCATGCGGCGCGATAACCGAGTTTTTTCCACTTCTTGAAGTTTGTGTATGTATACAGGGAACCGTGTGTGCCTCTTGTGTTCATTAACGAGTTTTTCTTCTGTTTGCTTGTTTTGTTGTTGTTAAAATGGGATCGCAATCACCGCATTTGATTTCGTGAACACAATCTGTCTGTTTATCCATAGAGGCTGGATTCTTAGGGCACATTACTTATCATTGTGCAGCATTATGACTGACCTAACTATCGTTCGGTTGACATACTCAGAGAGGACGGCGCGAATGTTTTTAAACGTTTGTTCGCAATGCACAGTGTTTCGGCATTGATCTAGTATCTTACGTTTTTTCTTGACCTATATGCGTTGAGTTGTCCTAGGTAAGTGTTTAAATATTAGTTATCAGCTAACACTCCCTCGTTTTTTGAGAAATCGCTGTTTTGAAGAGTTCACTGGTGCAAGACTTATCAGTTTTGTTGATTGGTGGTCAGATGACTGTTCTCTTCGTAACAAGTGGATGCGACAAATTGAAATGGAGATACCGACAAGAATCGATTGGTTTGCGGTATACGGAAATCCGGAATCTCTGTTTATCATTAAATGTGTCAAGGCTGTTTAGGGAATAAGTGAACATCCTTTAGCTTCACGTGAACTGAAGGTTGTTACATTTTGAGTAAAAGAGTTGTAGTCTGTGCCATGATTACGAATGTATAACCTACATATCATCACCAAGTTCCTAGAGAGCAAACGAACTCACTCATAACTTGTGCTTCCAAATATCCTGGGAAGAGATTGGCAATTGTGGGTTTGACAGGGAACTCAAGCGCTCAATGGGTTTGCTTGTACAACTTTTTGTTGAATGTATAAAAGGTTAGGTGTAGGCAAAGTTCGAGACCAGATATGATTTCGGAAGACGAAAAATTAGTACGTGTACTGGGAAAGTCATAATGTTTTAGTAACTGTTTAACGACATCAGTATCACGCTTTGACGATACACGAGCGCCCAGAGAGGTTGCATCAATACTAAGCGAAGTTTCATCATTAAGTAACACCACGTGTTTGAGTTTATTAGCACAACCAAACGAATCTTTAATGATGCTTGGCAGTTTATTCTGAAACAGTTTGGCTATGCGGCTGATGAACTTGACCAGCTTGTACGTACGTTAGACTGTACAACAGTCAAACTGGTTGTGTAGTCCACATCGAGTTCCATGGGGGTTTCGTTAGTCAGTTGGTTAGATTAAATTTGTGACTTTGTTTTGATTACAAGATTCTCGTCGCGAGGTTCTCGATAAATGATAGCATTACAGTTGTTTTGCCCGTTATTGAAATGATCAGGTAACGAGTGTTAAATCGCCGCTGTCGACTTGGAACAATTCGCACTATGTCGCGCAATCGACAGTTACAAATAACGCCGATTCAGAAGGTCGGAACTATCTTCCCTGTGCGAAAAAATCTCAAAATGATTAGCCAGAAAACATGACCAAGTAAAGAAGGTTTCGAAAACTACGCAGCGATTGATATAAATAAGGCTTGTAATTATAGATACCGATTTCATTGTGTGCAGGGCACGTTACAAAAGGTTAAGGGAATTTTAGATCGTTTTTTCCACAAAGAAATCAAGGATACAGTTTCAACATTTGACATCGCACCAGACAAGCTTCCACAATTCTCGCAAATGAATTGGGTGTTACTCACAAGTGAACGTAGTTAAGCGTCCAAACCACTGTCGTAGTTATCAACAGGGTCGTCACAAATTCACTAGAACTGGAGTTGAACCTCCGATCGGTGTAATACATCTCCGTACTGATAAATCGGAACAGTAGTGTTTATCGAGTCTGCGGTTTGCTTTCGAAGGGATTCAGCCGAATAGTGTACTTCAAAGTGGTTAGATATGAATGATATACAACTTACATTAGTCAGAATATCCGATTACTCATGAGTGTTATCTGTCTTCGATTTTAACCCCAATACTTATTCAGTTTTTTGTTGTTCGACCAGTGCTACTCATGACTGGATTGTGTCTGTTATATATAATCGTTCTGACATTTGCATTACGGAAACTTCGAACGAATGTCCTGATCGATGGTTTTGCACTTCAATCGGTTGTGCATGATCCACATATTAAGATGAGACAAAAGAGAAAGCAAACAGCAGCCTACTAGTTACGCATGTGTTCACCGCAACCCCCTATTCGACAAGACTAACAAAACGCCGCCTTAATCATATACGGTTGTGACTTTGAGTTCTACACAAAGGCGGGACATTTTTTCAAAAGTTATACTTTTTGTTTGACAAGGAGACGTCATATCCAATTTAGAAGTAGGTTTATCCGACTTCTAGTAAGTGTTGGGCTCACTTTTAGGTTGGAACTGAGGCTGTTTAGAGTGTGACAGCCAAATAATGAACAGGTCGAATGTAGTTTGAAAGTAACACGTGCGGTAAGACCACAATGCGAAGTTGTAAGTGGGAATCTCAGCTTTCCATTTGTCCAACTGCTTCTCCGTTTTGCTCAGTCACCAAACAACATAATATGCTGTCGACTTGGGTTTAATTTTCAAGTTGAAATTTTTCTCTCTCTCTGTTTTCCAATCTAAATATGATAGTTATTGCCAAAAAAGTGTAGTGTTCTACATTCTTAAAGTTCACAATGAAAGTGACCGGTTTAAGGGAACCTGATTTCCTTCCAGAGCTTGTTTGTCTTGAGATCTTGGTGAGCCTGCCAGCGAGTTGACCGAAAGTACTATCATCCGGACTGATGCGTCCTTGAGTGTACCAAACTGGGAATGTACATCAATAATATATTTGCCTTTTAGTCATATTGTGGAACATGTGTTGTATGACAGGCAGTTTCGGTGTGAGTAGTATACTACTCATGAGTAGTATGTTACCTACAGGCAGCATTTTGGAACAAAAGAGCAAGCTCCGAACGCCAGGAAGACGATGGGCAAGAATAGACTTACGGAATAGTGTATACACACTATGGTAGAAGTTTCGCCGACGTACTACCATCCGATGTATGTGAGTGTATGTCTGACGTGCAGATGAGTGTACGTGTTTGTGGTTTGCTTTTTGACATGAGCTATGCAGGAGTTTGCTCGATAAACGAATTCTCTGGCCAAGCGTCTTTTGCGGTCACAACACATGTTTATATACAGATGTAACGATGCGATGAATGGCAAGTTATGCACAGAACAGAATTCATGGGCCATTTCAACAGAGTTCGAAATCAGAGGGAAGACGGGACGAATAGCCACCGTAAGTGTATTAGTAGGTACAAGGACGAGGCGGTGATCCGCTCAATGTCAAGTCAACACGCGGGAATAGCACGTCACCAAAGAGTTCTAAAGACCATTCAAACAAGTCAGTCAAGGGGGTAAGAATGTCACCGTTCTAAGCACGTTCATGTGATATGAAACACGTTGAGTTATACATAGATGAACCACCTGAAATGGACAACAAAGGAGTTAACATCAGCGGAAAGTTTAAAATGCATACGCAACCGTTTCTGTATTGTTACAACCGGCTTGGTCAGATGTCTTATAGTCGTATTTTTGTCACTAAACAGATGTGATCACTCATCGTAAGTCAGTAGTAACATCCTTCCATTTCTGATATGCGTCACTCTGGCTACTGACATTGGGAATTGATCAACAGACAGTCGGCATTTATTCACTATGCGCCTGAAATCTTTTTCAGTATCTTTTTAGTGCGATCATGCCATCTGCTGCGCGACAGTTAGACAGTCTACAGCGCGGAATACGTATTTCTGTGGGATAATCGTCTTGGTATTGAATATTTAAATCTAAACTTGAATGCTTTCTTCATTACGCCGCATCCCTTTCGTTTCTTTTGCTACTTAGGGTTTGTTCTTTTCCTTATAACTGCGTACCATTTAAGCGCCAATATTAATCACTGATCTGTTACTGTCTGTGATAATGGTGCTTACTTCAGACGATGTTTACTCATTGTCTGATCCCATGAATACAGCTGTATTTTCAACGTGATGGGAACCTTTTTTAAAATAGGATTTAGTAAAACCACATGCACGACTAACATTCGCCATTAAATGCCTTCTCTTCGAAGGAAATTGTTTTTCACCATTTCAAGGAAACTGTGAATGATTATGACCAGATATCTCATACATAGTTTCTATTGTATGCTTGGTGGTTGTCTCAGTCAACTGGAATCTCCATACACGCTCTTGGCGTTTTCAATAAACACAATTGGGTCACAAGACTGCACTTTTAAGGTTACGGGTTTTGAGAAACCAAATTGATCAGTAGATGACGAAAGTTGGTAATATGCAAATGAATACCTCATTTAAACCCTTGGCGTAAGTTTACGCTTTTCCTACATCTCCCTTGCTGAATTGTATGTTACGGAGTTTTGACAGGTTGCTCAAATCAGTTTGTGGTCATTGATGTCTCGTGTGTTTTTGCCAGGAGGTTTTTCATTTATACGTTTCGACCTTGCGTTGTTCATCCAGATTAATTTTACACTCTCATCCTGTCTCCATACGATCTTTTCCCGGTTCTCATAAAATCCATATTTCTTTGAAGTTCCCGTTGCTGGCCAAGATCCAGTGTTGGCCTCGTGGAGCGCACAAATTCACAATCTGTGTACCTCGATGAACCGTATCGTGGAAGACATCGAGGCCGTTCATCCTGATTGGGTACACGCACAGTTGGCGGCTCGCATGTCCGTTGATCCGATCCTGTGATTGGTTCTCGCCTTTAAGAATCTCAGACTCGCGTGGCCTATTCATTTTTGACCAGCTGCACACTTCGCGTGAACCACTTTTGCCAAACAAACTGATCGGTGTTAAATATTATGAGCCCATTCTTATGTTACTTGCTGTTCATTCTCTCTTAGTGTCCATATATACTTAAGACCCACATTTTCTGGTCGTCCTTTTTTGTTCCAGAAGCGATTAATCTCTTGAGTTTGAAGAAAGGCTGAAGCTGTGATGTATGACAACTCTTCCATAGACAGTTCTTACAATGCGTACAGTTAGAACATTCAAAGATTTCCTGCGTTCCATGGTTTACCTGGTTTCTCTCCATACTTGATGTTTGCACTCGTCAGCTTCGTTGTCAATTTTTGTATTGTCATGTTGGTATCCTGAACTGTGTCAATCCTCTAATGTGTGCAACTTTCATAGATGCCGATCTGCGATGCGCCACGTTTCTCATCGGGTCAGCTAGTTTGATACCAGTTTCATTGTGAGCCGCGTGGTTCACGAAACGCTAGAAGTGGCTGCCACACAAATATACAGCATAAGAATTGCGAACACAGTTTGGAATACGATGATACCCAACCCCCCACCCACAGCAGTACACAAGAGACTTCGATCTTCAGCCGATAGCTTATTTACTCCTAAGATGAAGGTAATGTACGCCACTAACGTCCACTTTTGTGGAGATTTTGATTGGTCTTGAAGGATCCCACCTCGGTTGTTGTACTAGAAGTGGATTCTTACATATCGTTTGGTATCCTACCTGCACAGGACGTTCAGACCTATTCAACTTTCTACGTTTTGTTAACGTATCAGAGATGGCCGCATCTTCACTCATAGGATATGTTGTATTAGCACCACCGGTTAACTAATTCAAATGTATAATTGATGTACCTATTCATGACACTCAGCGAACGTTTTGAACAGTTTGACTGTCGAAACCTCCGGATAGATTAAGGTTTCGTCCAACAGTTCATTGGTGCCAGGAGTTAAGTGTTTGTTTGTCACATGCTGAACCTGGCTCGTAATAGCCGTATTAATGCGCTGTTGGTTTTTTGTCCTCATTTCGACCAGCTACCTTGTTACTTCTACACATTTGCAGCTGCTAACGTCCTCAAACGTTTTAAACGTGACTGGCGTTCTCTTTAACATTTTGACGCACATTCATGAGCACAAGCTATTTCGATTTCTCCATAAATTTCCAATAACTTACCTTTCAACTCCTACGCAATGACGGATGGGTTACCTTCTCCTGGCCTCTTTCTCATGGACCCTATTTTGAGAAATTGTCCTCTCGGTCATTGACAACCATATCAGTCTTTTGCCAGGTTGTCATGATTTGAACGGTGGATTCAGCCAAGTTAACTCTGTTTTGCCCGCCAATTCTAACCATTATTGACTAGTCGAATAAAAAATCAGCTCTGGCAACATTTTACCTGTCATTTGTACATAGGGATACTAGTGTCATTTCTGATTGGTGTTCGCTTTCTATCAATCGTATCTTTTCTCACTTGCCAAAAATGACAACTGGAAATTTGCGTATCGTGCGCTCTGATCTCTTCTGCATTCAGCAACCTTATTTGTGAACTACATGTAACTCGTTCTCCGATCCGCATGTTTCCTTGTGCAGCAGCAGGAGAGTGAGTGCACAGGCATAGATTAGTCGAGCACAGGTAGTTTATCTTCTGTGCGCGATGTATTCTGAGACGTGCGACTCTCCCACACACCGTTGCAACAGAAAATACTCACCTGACAACCCGCTAACAGGGATGCACGTTTCTCTGTCTCGATACAACTCATATTACATGTAGTGACCGGATCATCTGACTTATTGACAATTATGATCCGGGCTACATTCTGACTTCATATTCGGCATTCGGTTCCGCTTTAATTGAATGAACTATTTTTGGCCTGATACAATTTAATTACTGTAAGACTGAATAGTCGGGGGCGTTAGCTTATGCCTTGAATTGGTGGGCATGGCAGCCCATGTTTGTTGACATCACTGCACCACCTTAATTGTTCATTACTGTTTAATTTACTGCACTTAATATGTGTGTGCACATTTGCGAATGTGGTTGAGCCTTTAAATTCAGAAAATGGTTTTCCACGGTAGATCTGATTACCTCATTAGAATCAACGGTATTATTCGATCCAAAATAGGGGTGGTGGTATATGTCAAAATGAGTCCACCAACAATAATTTAGGTTAACCTGTGTGTCTCAAGCTCACTGTTAATTAACTGAATCAAAAATGAACGTCGGCAGCATTTTATTTATCACTCGGTCATACAGGCAGCAGCCTGGTTCCATTAAACTAGCTTATTGGACTTGTCGTAGATGCAGTCCTTTAGGGCTTATTGTATTGCTTCACTTACATTCACTTCAGTCGAACGGTCAAAGTTATTTGGTTTGCCAACACGTTGTTTATTAATGGATTCAACTACACAGGAGGACCTGAAAGCGTCTGAAGTACAGCGGGGAGCCGGCTTATTTGCATTCTGCCCAAATTCAATTCATACGTGCACCAGTCCGGTGTTCTTGCCTGCTGTCATGCAAACGTTTTACTTCGTTGTATGCTACACAACACAATGGCCAAGGCTAGCGTAACCAACGCAGATCGGGGCATCTGTGACAACGACGCGATCCGTCAAATCAAATGGGGAACCCTAGGGTGACCGTGATCTGACAGTGCTTCCAATTTTTTGTATTACCTTGTCAAACGTTAGCATAAACGTGTGCTGGTTCCGGTCGCACTAATGTCGGTTTCAGCTCTTGTCAGATGAAGTGCCTTCACTTGTGTCATCTCAATGTGGTGAGATAATTTAAAAGCGCGATCTGATGACAAAGCTGCACATAATGAGGGGCTGCCCGACTATTCTGCGATATTTCTTGTGGAATTAAGCATACTTTGAATTTGTCCGGATTTGCGGTCACAACAGCACAGACTCATCTATCGATCGGCCTACCTTAGTGTATATCCGACCAGGGTCGACCGCTCGGCTGTCGCGCCAGGCAGGCAAATTAAGACGCGGCTGATACCTTTTCGAGAGAACGGGTCCACGCAACTCTTCTGTGATGTTCATCTCAACATTTGCATGCCTGCGCTTGCGCATTCATCAAATGCAATATCGGTTATTATACGCTCATGCGTCAAATCTGCTTGAATGTTTTGTAGTGATTTCCGACTACTTGTAAGTAGTTAATGGAAGTAGAGTAACTTAACGGCTCTAAATCGGGTCTCAACGCTTCCGTTTGGTTTCCAGCAATTCACTCCATGTATTTATGGTATCTTGAAGAAAAACATTACAAATGCACGCCTTTTCTGAATCCACCGAACCTGCCTGTATTTTTGAGGTGTGATACGTCAAACGTAAATAAACCCATTCGACTTTGCAGTCAGTGTAAGTACGCTCATTGCAGTCTGAATTTTATTTAGGCAGGTGTTTACTGGAGAGGATGTCCATCAGACCGGTGTTAGTATGAATTTCATACCCTGTAGAAAACTGAATAATTTTGACCATGCCAACGACTGTGTTGTTGTTCATGCTGTTCACGCACTGTTAGATCCTATTTTACGGTCTGCTGGATATTTCGATCTGCGCTTTCCAACTTCAGAATGCAAAGCCTTATTGAAACTGTGACGAGTGTTGTAACTTAGTACAGGATAATGGAGTTATGGAATTTTTTGACCGGTTTGTGTATTTGGACAGTTGCATTAGCGGAGGCCGATGGATAGGATATTTAATGGAAGCTTATTTCTCCAAGACAGGCATAATTCCGTTGTCTGAAAGTGAGGGATGTTTCTCTGATTTTTCAATGTGCTCCTGTGTAAGACGACTGTAAGCACCTTTTTATTGTACGGATACAAAACCTAGTCTCTCAAGGTAGATGTTAACCGTCTTCAACTATTCGACAGTTGGTGTTTACTTTCGATCGCTGGTATCAGGTGACATTGACGTGTAGGTCGCGATAGTTAAGAAGGTGATGTTTGATGGTGAATGTCAAGCACATCCATTTGTTGAACAGTTGGATGCACCCAGACGATTAGACCGCTTGCTAAAGGTGATGACTGGTCGTAGGTCACATCGGGCACCGATTGGCATAAGGTGCGGATTAGACAGGTGATCAGCTAACACAGGGGGGTGAAGTAATTCACCAAGGTGTAGACCACCTCACGTTCTGAACTTCTCGCGACTCAAAATTTCGGTGACTGGCGACAGATGAGTTGACCGTTTGACTACGTATCATGAATACTGCCATTGTTTTGCCGGGTTGTCCGAAGTTGCTACACTTAATGACCGGGAAGAGTGGACTGTGCTTTAGGGGGTACCTTTTATTTTCATTTGTCTCTCGGTTGTTTGTTATGTGGGCGTTCACTCCTTGATGTTTTCAATTTTCGCCTTTTGACGTATCTGGGATCCATCACTTTCCTTTTACTATCTCTTCGTTTATTCTCTTCAAGGTTGCATAGCAGTTACTCATCGGTGTAACCACTGATTTGCTAGCGTTTCTGGTGGTGGTGTTGAAGTTAACATGGTGTCATATTGTGTTTGGGGGGACTTCGAGGTAGAATGAACTAGCATTTTCCGGTTGACGAGATTAGGGAATGGAGTATACATCCTTGGACAAATACCGGAGAGAGGTAGTTGGCATCCATTAGTTCGCTCGAATCTGCCGTGAAAATGGTGCAGCTGTCACTCAACTTGCTGTAATTTTTAGTGCATTCAGGCTAAGTACGTATTTACTGGATGACAAGCGCTATCACACGAAATCTTGAAAGCTCAGCGGTAACAGTTTACTTTGTAGCCCTGTCATGTGTACGCTTCCATTCAACTCCAAAACGAAATCCTGTGTTCTACAACCAGCTATGTGTGTATTCATTTGTTTACTTACGTCGAACATCCTACGTTGGTCATTGTCTGATAATGTGCGTGTACGTCGTTCTGCGCGGTTGAACAGAGAAGTAATCAGAACGGTTTTAAGCACAATTGTTGTTCATTTGGCTGACTCTAAGTACACTGTTAGCAATGGAAGTGTCTTTCGGAAAGTCTTCTGCAGACCCATAAGCCATGCTAAGATAGTGAGACTCCGGATGCTGAACATTGTCAACGTCACTGGTATCCAATTGCACAACCCTGATGTCCGCATTCTGTTGACTTTCGCACAGATGTTTCATTCCCAATCGGTCTACAGTCAATCACATTCACAATTGGAACATTAACTGCGTAACTGCTGGTAAACACTCAGTCCACAATCGCTGTTACCCGATTTTGTCATTCACCCTACTACTATTTTCACGTTTACAATGTTATAATTAACTTTGTGTACACATTGAACGTCACTAACCACTGATCGTAGCTGTTGCGTTCTCGTAGATTTTTTAATCAGCCCGTTTCGAAGAAAAGCACTTCTCGAGTTTCACTCTTGTTAGTACTCATCCGTGATGCATATCCTTGCCACGGCCGGGAATGGAACCGAGATCGTGGTTTTGTGAAGCAACTGTGTTGACCACTGTGCCATTGACCTCAAAGTGGACAGGACTGAGTTATCACATGGAGATACTCAGCCACATTCGCTTGTGAGCAATGCTCAGGCTACCCGTGATCAAACCGAAAGCAGATAGTGTTTTCTTCTTTTTGATTCTCACGACTGTTGGGTATATTCGAACGAATAGTATGTGTTTTCTGAGCTTCCACTTTTTGTCCCGAAAACTTGTTGTTATGTGGCTTGACATTCATTTTTGCCGATTTCTTTGTATCATTGGGCACTTTCGGTGTGTATGTTCTTACTTGTTTTCAGATCTTTCAGGAGCCAATGTATCGCAGTCGACCATTATTTTATTATGCTGCTTACTGAATACATACAATAATAACGTGTTTTAAATAGCTTCAAAACGAACACTGATAGAATTATCTTTGGGCCTAAATTGTTAAATTGTTTATCAAGGTGTAACTCATAGAGACCGAAATTTGCAAGTTTCAAGTTTCGGGTAATTTCAGCATAAAATAGCAAACATTGTCAGATGAAAATATTATAATTATTTAAAACTATCAAGATTAATACATTTCTGGAGAAGGACCATTCAACATCCACTCAATTTGGCAAAGCTCTGCTACAATGGTTTTCTTCCATAAGGATTGCTGTACCAGCAAATAGAGGATTTTTCACGCTTTAACCCAGTGAGTTTGCCAGTGCTGTCATCGAAGTGAATCAATGTGAAGAAGTCTGTGTGAGTTGTTTAAATCGCCATTGGATTGTATTCCAGAACACGACTGGAGCAATTGCTTCTGTTCATGGCTCGCCTATAGGAAAAGTTGTTACCAGGGCATCTTGTAAAATTTCGAACAAGATGACATTTCTCAGTGAGTTGAATGCGATTCACTTCAGTTGATAACGCCGTATCGAACACTGGTTTTAAAAAATGAGGATTTCCTTGATTAGAAAATTTGTCACTGTTTGCTACCAGTTTTGTAATATGTTGACATGGTCCGTTGGAATTTATTGAGTTATCACAAGACTATAGTAACTCAAGAATGTCTTCCTATCCAGCAACTTGAAAAGCATGAACGCGGAGTGTTATCTTCTCCAAATTTGTCAGTTTATTTGGCCAATTTCAGGGTCTTTCAAACAATCAGGTTGGACTATATGTACAATGTATTTATTTGTCTATCAACTGGAAACATTAAGACAATATAGTGATTCAATGAAAGGCGATTCCACGACGAACAACGTTTTCCACAGGGCCAGCATAGTCTCCATTGCTACCTCCTGAAATGGAGCACACTTTTAACGTTTGGATGGCGCAAACAAAAACCACTGTTTCCCCTGTTCACTGTAATCATATTTGTCAACCGGGTTTGTTTTCATTTTTTTTTTGGATTCGATGCTCAATAGTTGTGCTGCGACCCAGTAACAGCTGGTAGACAAAAGTTCGACTTGCTAGTTTGGATAATTAAGGTAGCTTGCGTGGCGACAGGAACGTACCTATATGAAACATTGCTTCCTGCTTTTGAGTCAACAACACAATGTGAAAAACCAACGCACAATCTTGCACTAGCGATTTTACTTTCATAAAGATAGGAACAGTATGGTATATTAACGACTTGTGCGAATTTGGATTTAATATACACTGGTTTCAGGTACTCTGGTACGATCAGACGGCAATGATGTCGTTCATACTCAAGGACAGTTGAAATCTTGGAGAATAATATTGATATTACCTCCTTCACAGGAGAAACACATCCTGCTAGACACATGGAGTCTTTTCTGGGTGTTCTTCGTTCGAGGAACACAGCACAACCAGCTATTCCTAATACATTCATGATTTGATATAATCTACCCATAATAATAACGTCACCTCGCTACCTTTTGTTTCGGAAGCATAGGTTCCATTCGAAGCCATTTAGCAACTCCCCACAGGCGCTACTCTCACGGGCTTTGAACCAGCAGAGTACATACAAACTAATTGCGTTAGTGACACAACTAAGCAGACCAACTGGATTACCATGAACTAAACAAGTGTTTGGTAATTGTCACATAGTGACCGCAGATGCACGGCATAGCGGAACCGGTTACAACAATAGACAACTGTTAGTCTGTCAGTCCAAGAAAGGACCAAAAGGTTTTTCACCACTGATCAGTAGTGGCTCAGATAAGAAGCCGAAGGTTTTGACATGTTAACCGGGTTGGCGGTCAACATCAAGGGCATCAGCCTTACATGATGTACATCCACTGATTTCATTCATAGCTCAAAACAAAAAGGTTTGTGTATGGTTGACGGGCATGTGGGCAACCAGCTGACCCCTTTCATCATGTGTGTGTGGTTGACCATGTAGCTCAAAACAGGTTTCACGAATTGATAACCAGTGCGGTACATACGTGGTACTCATTCACTCACTTATCAAAATGCACGACCACGAAATACTTGGAAAATTTCAATGTTTGCCAAGGTGGTCTCGCTAAAAGTGTGGTGATAGGATAAACTGACACCAATTCTCAGCTGAGAACTGATAGTAGAAGGCGGACACGTGGTTTGATTTGCAACACAAAGAATATCTTCGGTGTTGAGAAGATGAATGTTTACATCTCTCTAATCGTCTGGAAAATGTTACCCTAAATCCTCCGTTTGATAACTACTTGCTGGTGGTGTTTGACACAAGTATACTTGTCTCTGACCCCAACTTAAAAAACGACACGGCAATATGATGCAAGATTTTGGAAGAAAGACTATAAGGCGAATGACTGCAGAGACCTAAGGGTGAACACGTTATTCATGAGGAAAAGTTGGATAGTAAAGATATAGAAATTCATTTTGAAAATGCAAGAGAATGCATGTCATCATTTCAAGTTTGTTCTGTTTGACATGATGAATTGGAGGAAGTAGACGCAATTCGGTCTGTGCTCCGATTGCGTCGATCAGCTTAAACCAGGGAACGATACCCCATTGTATATGGAAGCAGTGAAAGTTGTAGCGGAACTTTGATGACTGCTTACTTGTTTCATACGGTATCAGTTCGTTGCTTGTAGCGTTGTTGCTGATGGTCGCATGATTTACTCAAGGTACGGACACCATGACAACTCGTACATAATTTTCAACTACTATGCACGGTAGACACGTTTCCTCTCTTTCTTCCTCCCTAGGTTGGCCTCAATTACCGATAATGTTTGCTATCAATTGTGATTTCGATGAACTTGTCAGACCAACTGGTCTGCAAGGAATGCAGTCCGAACCGATCTGCACTACCTCTGTTTCACACAATTGTTTGTCCTACGGTCAGATTCGTGTCACTTTATGACTCGTTACACGATAAACTCTCATGAACACAATAAAGACAAAGCAGGTTTAGCATATGTTAACCAAACTGACTAACGGTAGTATGGTGCCTCACAGAACGCCACCATTTCCTCTTACACTTCAGCACCTGTTGTTCGACACTCAAATTCAATCCTATAACGTGGTTTCAGGCAACTTGTTTATACTGAGACAGTGGACATGTGGCCTGTAGCAGGAACTGAACTAATAACTTAAGCTTGACGGGTAAACCCAATCTGGTTCTCCTCTAATATCCAAATAGACGAATGGACGTAGTTAGATCAAATAATGAATGGCCAAACGACAACTTTGCCATCTAGATTAGTACTGAATGCACTGTGCTTACTTAATTGCAAGCAATTGTAGCAACAACCGGTTCAAAAATTGCGTTTTGTGGTTGCACGCTAGCAGTTGGGAAATTTATCGGAAGGAAGTTGTTCAGGACATGTTTGATGGTAGGCGGGTCAATGTTAATTAGTTCAGAATGATTTCATGTCCAAATGGACATTCAATCCGCCCACAGTATGAAATTCTTGCGTTTACTCCAAATATATAGTGACAAGCGGTGACTAGATCACTCTTGAGAAAAACCATACAGTTCCTTGGTTAACGGGATTCGCACGGGTTGTGAAAAATTGGAAGAATGGCTTTTCAGATCTCAAGGTCAACTTCCAAAGCGTGAGTTGCCGTTCTGTTCTGCTAGCTGATCAACTGTACAAGACCGTCAATCGAGGTTACTCGTTTCCTCGGGGTACAACAAGAATTGCCTGATTGATTAAATCGTAACATACTCTTGCGAACCGACATTTGTCTTAGATTTAATTAGAATCTTCCATAAGTATATCCGGTTTAATCAGTGCGGAGACTTTCGGTAACATGTTTACGTTGATCATCATTTGTGGAATCAATTCAGTGACAAATAAACTATAGGGTTTTAATGGCAAATTTTTCTAGGTTTCCTTTTTGAATATTTTTTGAAAGTGAAATCACTGTTTCGAGTTGACCACAGAATTGTTAAACTGTCGAAATCAAGGGAAAAAGAATAAACCGAATTTTGGGGGGCTGCATCACATCTTTGTCAGGGACAGGCAACTGATAAACAAGGATTTAACGTTAGCAAAGTGAATCTTGTAGAAAGGTGGAAGAATAAAATTCATCACAAGACGGGCTGGCCTTCTCAACCTTATATGACGCACTTCAGTATAGTATTACATGTACTTAGGAAAAGCACAAGGAAATTGGATGACGGATTGCACTCAGTTCGCGTACTTCGAAATAGACGGAAATGATCTAATTGGATCAAAAATGGAGAGAAGACAGCTTGATATTATGTCAGTAGCGATAAGCTGGACAAAACGTTGTATATTACCGTAATGTTATTCATAATGGGCAAAACTTGTTATCTGACGAGAGCGCGTGATCTGATAGAAATGCTTCATAAAGATATAACACATCCTTCGGTTGGTCTACCGTTCTAAGGACCCAATTGTCAGCGTGACGATAGTTCTGCGATGTGGACAGGATAATGGTAACGTTTGTTAAATAACCATAAGCTATTGTCATTAAATTACTGTTCACATGTGGTGTCGCATGCAATATATCATAAGAACCAGGAAAAGTAATGGTCATAGTAAAAGAGTAAGGAACAACTTGAAGATTTTCAGAAGAGATGGTGGGACACCGGAACCAACGTTAATGCGTTCAAGCTTCCGACCGATGGAAGTATCAGTGACAGAAAAAGCATAATGATCCCAGCCGCATAGAAGAGAACTGCATCAAACAACTATTCGATGAGCTGTTTCTGAATCAATCAGACCGGAAGGTTTTACTAAATTCTAAGCGGTTTCCAACTCACTTCTAGTAATTATTCTTTGTACATGTTCATTTTGATTTTAAAAAATTGATTATTTATGGATTGCGTGCCTGCTTCAGCGGGGTGGTTCCGTCAGTAACAGTAGTGAGATGTTTATGTGGGAGTGTGGGAGGTATGCCAACTGGTTGTCTCCCTCATGATTTGACGTGACACTTATGTAGGTTCTTGATTACATACAAAGAAGGTGATGGTCATCTGAGAAAATTTCGCGAATTTTTAAATGTCTTTAGCTTGCAAACCTTGCAAACCATTTTTACAAATGCACAAACAAGTTTGTGATCAGCATGTGGGTTACACACATTCAATGAAGTCAAATGTACCGGCAAATCAACAGTCAGCTGAAATGGGTTACAACTGAATGTGACACTGACCTTAATTTTGACCAACTCGATCAAAATACAGCTGTGTTGTCCTTAGTTACAAGCGGACTAATGGTAAGCAAGAACACCATACTGTCTAACCGTAGCATAGACACAGTGGTAATTCAATGAGTTGAAGGGAGACTACGGCAGAAATGTTTTGTCATGAAAGTTGTGAACGATAACTGATTGCAACAATCTTCCCAGCAGATTGACAGTAGTGTTCACTAACAGAAACAATAGGTCAAAAAGTATCAAGTGTTCTACCAGATGACCTACTACTCCAAACCGGAAGCTCATAAATTTCACATTTGAACTCGTTTACCCACCCCGACTTGTTTGACAAGTCCTGCCATGCCTATTAACCCCTTGGATCTTTTGCTGGGTTTCATGTGACACGGAGGGTTGGCTGGGTACCTTTGTCCAAATGTGTCATTTATGGGCTCCCTGTGCGTTTTCGTAGCTCCGCCGTTACTGTGATCAAGTATATTGTTTCCGTCGCTGGTTCGAATCTATCTGAAACTCAGATTTTTCACGACTGGATTTTCTCTAAATCATCAAACTTATGGCAATACTTGCTGGTCACATCTCTGAACTCTGTCATTTGTTTATCTGCCAAGGTTTCTAGTTGGCCTGTGTTTCAATATCTGACTACGATCACGTTTGCTCTTTCTGAAGTCTTTCTTTTGCACTGGTTCGCATAAATGGCTAAACAGATCTAACATGTACATAATTTTAACTTGCTCTGCGTTTGTTTAATTACACTAAAGAAACAAGCAATCACATGAGTGTCTAATGCTATTTTACTTTTTCTCACAAACTGGTTCACTGTCTACGCAGACTGATCAGAACTTTGAACATGTATTATATATTCAAACTGAGCTTTTAGCAGAGTGATAGAGACATTTAACCGTAACGCGGTCAACTTCCAATTAGTCTTTACTGCGATTTTACGTCCAATCAGAGTAACGATTTTTGATCGACAATGTTGTCTGTGAAATAGACACTTTACTCTTGTTTTGTATTTGGAATGTTGTCTGCCCATTTGCGTTTACTGGTAACATACACAATACACAATAAAAGTTAGATAGTAGACCGTGTGTGACTCATTGTAGAGCTCAGTGATTAAAAGCGCTCATGTTTTGCCATTTTTTATGCTGATCAACACTCGTCTTTCTACACATCTGCGTGTTTACGAGATGGTCAACACAATAACAAGTGAACGATAACTGAAAACTCTTACTGTCCCAACCACGAGAAGACAGCAGCCGAATTGTCTTTACTGTAAACGCCCTAAACAAACCTGTTTACTTATCCGAAGTTCATGAATCACAAACATCTTTGCATCCAGTTCTTGAAGAACGACAGTTTTGAGAGTTGTTCCGCATATCAGATTGGTGGAGGTCGAAATTAATCAAATATCGCCTATGCATTAATCAACGCCAAGATTACTCAGTAGCAAAATAGTTTTCACCAATGCTCACAACAGTGCGACCTACTTAGACGGAACAGAATTATCCGACAACCTAGGAGGCGTGATTATCAATTATTTGGCGACTGGATTAATGCTATCGGTCTTTTTTTATCGGGAAACAGACCAATATTTTCTTAACGAAAAAACTACACGTGTAATGTGGAAGAAACGTCAGTGTGTCCGGAATAAAAAACGAATCAGACGACCGGTTATCTCTTCTGGTCCAATGAAAATGTTGAGCTTTTTACTGACTTTTACAACAAATTATCGAGTTTCCCAACAAGACCTCACAACATCAAGTGTGAAGCATGCGAGGATAATGTATCCGTTGATGGAAATACGATTATAAAGTGAAAGCCTACGACGAGTGTTCTATTCAGCGAAAACGTTGTAAGCACGACGAACTCGAAGAGCACAAGTAAACACAAAACACGTGACAATTAGTGTTTCAGCATTACGGACTAATGTGATACTAGCTCGCCTAAATCGTGTTTGGTGTATGATGGATTCATAGTAAACGGTCGTGGATGATTCGGGAGAGAGAACCGTAGAACACTTGAACGCACAAGTTAGGGATGAATTTACTCCGGGTAGTTTTTGTTATCTAGCGGAGAAATTTTGGCAGCCAAATTAAACAAAAATTACATTTGAAAGTGGATGTGACAATCTACATGATCTACGAGTACGGGAATGCATGAAGACAAAGCTAACAATAACGTCTGATTTTAGTTGGCCAAAACACAGTCAGCAATGTTCATAATCATCATTCAGCTAGGTGTAGAAGGCTTTTGAGGAGGAGGTGATGTAACTGTTCACAAGATCTCTGTTTGTTTTAAAGACTTTGATTTTTCTAACTTTGTAGTAGAGGAGAGTTCTCTTGAATTCTTACCTTGGTATTTTTCAGGCGAATATTCCAGTTCTATTCGTTAATAAAAATGTTATACACACTCGGGTTTCCATTGATGAATATGGTAAAACAATAACCACGGTCTCTGAAAATAGAGGTATCACTCAGTATCGGAGCGTTGGAGCGAATTCCTCGAAATGGAATATTTGGGTACCAAAGAAACTGATGGCTTATAGTACACAGACTACCAAGCCAAAGCCGAAAACAAAATCCTTGATAGAGATCCGGTTTTTATTAAGCAATTGTGTGTAGTGAACAAAATTGTGCTTGGCTGGAATGTGCGGAAAGAAATAGATGTACCGAATTGACCGATTTACTGCAGAAAGTGAGTGACGAAAGGGTGTATCTCACCTCTGCTTAAACACAGCGGACCAAAATTGTTCCTCAGTATTCTTGTGGGTATTCATATTCAACTTGAACGAAACATACAACCCCACTGAGTATTATGAATTTGGATGATAATTATCGTAACCATGATAAACTATCTTCCGTTATGAAGAAAACTGATCCCTTTTATTCCGAACCTCATCAAGTGATAGAATGCAACTATAAATAATACGCCGGCGGGCATCGTAAGTCTCAAAGTGATCCAAATTATATGTAACCAGAACAGTTTGCTATATCTCTAAGTTCCCTTCAGGGCTTTGCAAATCGGTTGATGGAGCACAAAATCGTTGTTTTGAATTCATTCTAGGTCCTGCACAGTCACAGTTGACTCTCCTCTAAATAATGAAAGCTTACACATAATTCATTACTAATACGACTGGTTACATTTGAAAATTTCTAAGGCGACTTTCTATAATTACTAAAACTATTGATGTGTTTCAAATAAGCCCAATACGATAATGTGAATAAAGACATATAGGCGAATATATGTTTTTGATAATTCATCCTCAGGCGGGTACACTTATATAAGGAATTAATAGAGTTAGATCGAGATATCGACCATACTTATTACAGAGAAACTAAGTTACTGGTCAGTCGATTGGCGACGACTTGATTGGTAGGTTACGTCATGCTTGTCCATTGGTTGATAATTAATTTGAATTGGTTTGAAATGTGTGCATTCCAAAAAATGATGAACGTTGGCTTCAAAGACTTTTCTATCCACAGTCATGAAACGCAAACAATAGGAAAAAACTGGCTCCAAGTTTCCAAACACCAACTATTAAATGCAAAAGTCGGTGAAAGGGTTACCACGAAATTAGCAAAGAAATAGTTTGCCATTGAACACGTGATCAACTCTCATGTCCGCAGACTCAAAAACAGTGTTGGCAGGTTCATGTTCGTGGCAGCTTTGAACTTGTTTCCATTCTATAATACATTCGAAATTCATTTATTCAACAGTCACTCTGAAACTTCTTGTTTGACTCGGATTACTACGTCCTATGTTTGTATGAGAATACCAAAAACCAATGTAAATACTAGATCTAAGTTCATAACGTGGAAACGAAGACGCTCCGCACGATTAAGCTATATGTGAGTGCATTCCCGATTTGCTCAATAAAGCAATCTTAGTAGGTTGGGTGGTGGCACCAATGATGGCGCTAAAAAACGGTTAATTTATTGCAACAAGTTCATTAGAAGAATCTGACACGTGGAAGTCGGTCGTTGCGAAAGTGAACAATTAACCAACAACAACAACAAACTAAGCGATTGGGTCCGCCATTGTAGTTCAAACACAGGACAAACCAAAAAGTCAGTTTAAGAGTTGAGTAATAGCAAGAGACTTAAGAGATTCAGGCGAGCTCGCATATTAATAACCATCGGCTGTCACTCCTAGCATTATCTAGCTGGTTGGCATAAAAAAATTACCTACTTAGGATGATTGACAAAGAGACACAGGCCATTGTGTGAGTCAAATGAGGGCCACACAGGGCTGATCGGAAACGGTGTGGGCTTGAAAAGAATTGACGGGGTCATGAAGTCTAGAACACGTGTTCGTTACCCTAATTCATTGGAGAGTGGGCTATGCAACTGAAAATTGAAAGCGCGATAACTTTAACAGAGTTCTTTTTCGTAATATTAATCGTGAAAAGCCTATCAGCATCATTAGCGAGGGAAAAACCAATCTTTTCGCTATAATCCATTACGATAATCACCTACCTACGATAGTTTGTGGTGCATAAGCCCAGAAGCATTACCCACAACCAGAAACAGATCTACGACATGGTTGTCCAATATGTTGGATATTCACATTCTTACTTATAAGTAGCAAGGGGCTTGGGACGAGATGAGTTGAGCACCACCCAGTCTGTTGCAATGTTCAAACTCCTTTGGGCCTATGGAAAAGAATCACTAGACTCAAGTCACGCTGTTACTTAGGTTTGTCATAAGTTGTGCGTATCCAGCTACTGTAAAAACTTTATGCATTTCACACGTTCGGTTTACATTGAATGTCTGTTGTGCTGGAGTTCTGACAACATATATGCAAAATAAAAATCACCCCCTTTAAAAGGAAATTTAATGCAACTCATTCGTCTATGTCGTGGTATACATAATCTCCGTTCAGTTGACTGTAACTTTCGTTCATAACGGAGTATCTACTTGAAAGGTTCAAGGCAGGCTGCACATTTTGGTGTACAACCTGGTGATCCGGTGTTTAAAACTATCCGACGACAATGTAAAATGCTTCACAGGACAGTGTTTAACCGACCTAGTAAGCAGGTGAGAAACACCACGTAAATTTACTTTGACGACCTTCGTGGCCTATGATTTAGTTTGTTCCAGATGGTTGAAACCACCTCTGAATAAAGGTTACTTGCAAATCATTATGCTTGTTCGTAGCCAAGTGATGGTGAAAGTTTGTATGAAACGTAGTAACTCGGACGCTATGACTCAAAAACCAAGAATCTCAAAAAGAGAAGACTGAAACTCGGGTAGTGAAATTCCAAGAGCTGAAAGATATAGTTCCACTATTATACTGCTAAGACATATCAGGCTGACGACAGCAGGTAAACCATGAGAACAACGCATTACAGCACACCAGTTAGTTTCGGTCTGCATACAGCAGGCTGTTAGAAAATACTGTGGACAGAAGTGGCCAATGTTGACTAGGTAACTCAGACCTGAAATGAAAACAGTGCGGTTCACTATCGCAACTCACAGCATTCTGATTACAGTACTCTGGCTAGTTATTTGCTCAATAAGAATGAAAGAAGCAATTTTTATCGTTACTGATTGTGTCTAGGTACCGATGGACTGCATGACCTTTGCTAACTACTTCACATTTAAACAATCTACCTTCTGTTCAGTTTATCACAGTTCCAGATTGATCAGCTGACTGTCCAAGACCAAAACTTGCTTATCATTCGAAGTGTAAAAGACGGTGTGGTTTTTCAGGATTTCGTCCTATGAAGTTAAATGGAAAAGTACATGTGCCGACTGCAGTATGAGACTCAACAATGACGCAGACGCTCCCAAGTTGCATAGTGGTGGTGATTTAGTCTATGCTCAACCTAGCCTCCGGTCAAGCAGAAGAAGTGAGATGTGGCCTGCGTAGATCACACTGTCGCTGACGTGATCTACAGGAAGTTACTGTCATCCACTTTGTCAGTACAGACTGGCCACTTATCTTAAGGTTATAACGATCTGACCGATTGAAGCTGTAATATATTAAACGGGAAACTGCGCTTATTGGAACAACTTTACACTGAAATTGCAGTTCCTTTTTTCATTCTTTTACTGTAATCGGTTTATTGATTCCGGCCAATGGAGGCAAAGATACGATTCAAAAGCGACACTTAGCAAAAGTCCATCTGTTGGAACTGGTCCAACAGATTACTACCCAGTCTATAGTC
>LUCH01001980.1:16013-41743 GCA_013368495.1 Paragonimus heterotremus | reverse complement strand
ACAACCTATCGGGTTGCCATGGTCGTGATTACATAATAATTGGTATTCTTGTAGGCGTGTCTAATCCCTGTCTATCCTTATCTGTATGATGTATATAACTGGAATGTTTTACGTTTGCGACTGATGAGAGTAAACGAAATGTTAACATCTCGCAACATATTTCTTCTTTCTGCTCTGATGAAGTGGTTAAAGGGAACTCAGTGTTTCAAAATTCATATGTTATCAGCCGTTTGTAATTTAGTTTATCCTCACCAAACGCCAACTGGATGACCGGTCTGACTGAATGTACACATTTGGATACACGGTGAAATGATAAAGCAAAATCAATGGCGAAGCTTAAAGGCGCCCACTAGTGTAAGTTTATACTGTGCGTTATTTTTTTACCTCGTAGTGGTGGTTTACAATGTTGAGTGGAAGTAAATCCACTAGTTGACCATCAGAGGAAGTGCGGTTAAAATGACTCACATTACTTAAAAAGCTTCACTGTCAGGACAGTGATGCACACCAGTGACATTCATTACCATTGTTCGTGAACACAATCTGGAAATGGCAGAAAAATTTGTCTATCTCTACTCTACAGTCTCATGCAGCTCAGTCATTGAAACCGTGTGAAGTGAACACCCCGGGGAATTATTATCAGCAGTGGTCCTGTCTCACACACACTCATCAGATCTATTGAAAGCCCCAAGCCGACTATCAGGAAGAATGACGCTGGTCTGTCAAGTGTATGGATTCAACACATTTCTGCAGGAAAGTGAGGCGTAGACAGTGTCTAAGCACACTCCATCTCAGTTATCTCAGCCGACTGTTTGCGGTCACATAGTATAGGTGAGTCTCGAAGCAAGAAGTCTTAAATAAAACGAACATTCCAAGCATGTTCGCTTCGGTCAATCAGAGAAGCATGTCACGACCGGGACGCGTAAATTGAGTTGAAGACGGCTGAATCCACAATGGAATGCCATACAATGTATTGGAAACTGGAACAGGATCTCATGCAAGACCATCACTGCGCCACAACGATGCATGAAACTTTGTCGTGTAAAAGGTTAATATTGGCATTGTGTCCTAGTCTAGCAAAAAGCAGTCCAATAAAGTACAATCTTTATTGTCCAACTCCCTAGTTATCATGTTACGCGCGCATTCGCGTTTATGAGTCAGAATTTTGGTCCATAACAACCCCCGGCTTCCGCTCATAGGTCGTGTGCACTTCCGCCCAGTTTACGTGTGATCGTCGCCTTCTATGGGAAGGTTTTCCGCCTGTTATTCGTCGTCCATTGGTCCGATCTCCCTGAGCAATGGCTCGTCCGGTCGCTCGTGTTGTCCGCAATCTTTCGATTTTTGGCTTTGACTGTACTCCACGATCGTGTCGAGATATTCCTCTGAGTGGTGGAATAATCGCGTCCCCGATCTGGTCGTCCTTCTCATTTTGCCTGCCATGTTTCGCCCGTTGGTCCAACCCAGTCGACCGATGACTGATTCAGTCACCCACACCGTCCCCGATCCGCTCGTTGTGGGTCTTTGGACGCGCCTCTCTTGCGTTGAGGTATTCCGCCGAACGTTTGAGTACTCGCATCTCCGGCTTGATAATCCACCACATTAGGAACCAGTCTCAGTGAATCGTAACAAAAGGAAGTTGGCTGCTAAAGCAGACGTCTTCACGAGTGAACAAAAAAAGAGTCAGCTATGGCTAGGGAACAGGATGTGTAAACTTCGGACACCGGCAAGGACACAAACAACGGTAAGCACCTTATTCAGATGTCGAGACTTCAACAAAGTCTGATTCTCCAAGGTTCGATTGCTTGGTCAAAATGGCAAGTGTCTGACCGTTTCAAGTTCACAGTAATTCATTTTTCATCCAGATGTACGGATGTCATCATATTTTGTTTGTCTTGGAAGATTCAAGTAACTTGTTCTTGTTTCTAAGAACATCGACGGAAGAGTAATGAGCTTTTTGTGGTTGAAGGTGCTGTATGTTGATAAGATTTGTTTCTATTCATGAGCAGTTTATTTTGTATGCCAAGTATGACTCAAATGAGTCCTTATCATATTTTGAAACACAAATAGCACCGTCATAATTTTTTCTACCAAATTCAGAATACGCGTGATCCAATTAATTCACCTACCATCTTGCTTATCAAAATGGTGAGTTGCAACCGTACTTTTCAGTGACAACATTTATGGAGTCAGCGTTCACTTTGAACCTACAGCTCGATGAAACAACATGGAAACCAAATTGAAAATGACACTGTCGGAAATAATTATTTGCAGCATTGTAACAAATCTTAAACAAATCTTCCTCAGAAGAAATCGAGAAGCAGTTGCTTTTAACCGCTTACTCAGTGATTAATGTATGTTTCAGAGGTTTTCACACCAATCAATTGGTTACAGATATTTGGAAATTTTCACTCTAAATTTTGACGAAAAATAACTACAAACGTTGGCAGAGGACATCAGTATAAATCAGACAAGCCAGTAGTAAGCTTTGTGCACCCTAAAAGGGAAATTTTCAGCTTTTTACCTACTGGAGTATTTGGCCAATGAGGACCATCAACTAAGTGTACTTGAATCATAAAGTAATAACAACAGTGAAGTCCTCTGAGAGGTTAATAAACAGTCACAATCTGCATCGATTAAAAAAAGTAGATATTAATTTACTTTCCTTGTTAATTCAAGAGTAATAGATTTAAATTTGCACAAGAATCGAGGCGAAAAGAAATAACATAATAAGAGTAAACCGGGTTGTCGTCATCGAGTTCTGATGGGAGCTGTGGACATAATTTTAATGGGACTGGACTAAGGGGAATGTGATGTTGTAGTTGGGAACTTTTGAAAAATACTTCATACATTGTCAAATGATTAGAAACGGTGAAGTTAACAAGGGCTTTGCAGTCGGAGCTGTTGCAGCGAGATAAATGTTTTAGGGATCTAGCAAAAATTACAGCACTTCGATAAGAAACTCGTAAACAGCACATCCAGTGGCGGAGCATATTGGTCTTGATAAATCGATCGGCCTACTGGTATGGAACAGAGCGAAGTCTTAAGCATCGAACCAAAAAATAGAGGTTTCAGAATTTTGTGTGGAGATCAGTAATATGGAGTGATCCTATCACGTTGTCAGCCGAAGCAATCCCCAGATATTCAGCGCGGAGACGTCGAGGTAGCGGTTTATTATGTACACGATGAGATTTAGTTGCACTGGAAAGTTCTTCATCTTGCTTTTTTTATGAGAGAAGACGAAATGTCAGCATAGTCGGATGCACCTATAGAAAAACTGTGGAACTATGACCAACAGTTCAGTTCCAGTGAACTGTCCAGCAAGGGTGGGAATGAAGAAAATCGGGTCAGGCGTTTGATGCCTAACACCGTCTGCATGTATGTTTACAAAAGTTTGATCGTGAAGCGGATCGAATGCTACAGGAAATAAAAATACGAACGGGGGATGTTATGCACTTTCTACGACCCCAAAGCCAATGGTGAGTCACCAAGATGTTTGACCACCAAATTTGGTAAACTGGCCCCACTTTTTAACGTAAACGTGTAGAAGTAGGATTGTTTACGTGTGAATGTTAGATTCTTTGAGACTTTGAAATAAGAGCTACTTGGTGATACTTTTTAGGAAACATGCAAGCAGCTAAATAAGCTCTATCAGCCGTTCAATTATGACAGAATAAAATGGAATAGACAGTGCTGAGTATCAACGGTTGTAATTGGTGACTACAGGCTAAGTGACCAAAAGCCGTGATGTTCTCCTGACCTCCCACTACATCAACAATTTGACAGTAAAGGTTTTATCAACTTCCCTATTCACCATGCACCAACAATCATGATGGCAACAAGCATTACAATATACAACTACTTCTGTCATCTGTCTGCACCGAAACAACAAGTCGGAGTATAAAGTGGTTACTGACTGGTGTTCACGGAAAGACCAGTCTATTACAGGTTTTTAAAACCGGGTTTAGCAATTACAACACGGTTACAGACGGACGAACTGAGAATACGGTACCTGGAGTTGTTAGACACACGGGGCACTGTAGTTGTGCCTGTCAAGGCCAGGTTTCACTTTGCATACATTGTTTTCCAGTTGTGTTTCGAAAGTGTGCATGAACCTGGATCCATTATCAACATGCCATCGTTTTCGGAGTCTTGTCTGTGATCACTTCTTACAAGATCGCCTTCGCTTCTAGAATCACATTGGAAAGGCTTTAGGGCCCATGATATTCAGTCAACTGGTGTAAGTATGTTGACATCTAGACGTCACAAGTTACATTGTAAATTGCAATGTTCATTAGGCCTGAAAATGCTGAATTTCAGCTGTCGTGAATTCCTGAATTAAGCAGATAAAATGCATGTAAATTTTAGCAGTAAAGTGATAGCTCTTAGGGATTACGAACATCTTGATAACCAGCGACAGAATATTACTCTTCTTGATTTTTGTTACCAATTAATCGATTCTATTCCGATGAACAAGGAGAGATTCTGATGGAGGTTTAGACTGTATGGATGAGAATCGGTGCTTTTTGTTCAAGCTTTCAGCAGCTCTTCCAGGTTCAGTTGTAATTAAAATTGTTTCTGTCAGTCATGTAGCTAGGTGAATAGAAGCATATCAAGTGGTGGTAACATGTATGAAACCTGTCGAGTTATATTTATCACATGCAAATGGAACCATTGATAGCATATGTAAAGATCAAATTAATGATCGAACACACGTTTCATTTGTTCAGCGCCATTTTTGACTGCAGATGTGAGCGATGGACGTGAAACGATAAGCATTCTATTGACCAGCTCTGTGAATATATTTCAGGGTTACTATAGAAGTATGATAAACAGGTTGTAGAACTTACTTAGAAAAGTGAATTGTTCAGTGACAAACATTCAAAATCCCTACCAATCAGGTTACACAGATCGATAGCGTGAGGCAAGGTAGTTCTTAAAAATACGATTACCACAAACTTTTCTACTTTTCTGATGCTAGTCAGATCTGACTAGCATCACTTTCGCTTAGTAAAACAGTGTACATCTTCCCCAGTAAATAAACTGGAAGGTTTAATCTTCCAACTACCATGACTGATTGTATCGTCATCAAAGAGCAAACCATGGTTGCTGTTATAAGTTTGCGTTGATCATCCTAGCATATAACCATTTTTGCTAACGCCTTCATAAAAGTGTTTCTCATTATGGGTTGCTAAGAGCGTACAAGTTGAATTGAACGGCATCTCTTGGTTAATGAGTAATTTTATCACTCTACTCAAGAATATTCGCATCAAAGATGGTGTGAGTGAAGTCCGAACATCTGCGCGTATTTAATTTGTTTTCAGCCGTTAACTTCGAGACCACAACGCGCAAACTGGGGCACATTTTAATGCTACACTTTAACTTCCACTAATGACTTTCTTCAAGAGCGGTTTATTCGGAATGTTTGAGCTCTTTATGTTGTACACCGTACGGCGTCACTAGTGAGTCACAGAACAGAGGTTGAACCCGAGGAAATTAATTGGCAGTCCTCAATGTCAACAACATTAGAAAGTGGAATTGACAATTGGAAACTGGGTACTTGTCTGTAGATAGCCTGTTGACGTAGATACATCCCATTAGTGTGATATTAAGTAAGCGCCCATGATTCTCTATTTCTACGTACCAGTAATGAGTATCCTACAATAACTAGTTTTACAAGCTAACCCGAGTCCAAGTGTTGCCATCAATGTGCGAGTCAGACAACTTTCTCAGACGGAGCATATATTAAGATATGTCCACATCATGTACAGACGCACCAAGCATTTTGCTGCTATTTATTATCATACTTCCAAGTGTTGAGTTACATGTAACTTCAGCAAGACAAAATCTGCGGGCCAAAATGCGTCACTGTTACAAGCGTCGTTTTAAACTACCCACAACAAACCTCAATAGCTTTAGTACACATGTAGCAAAAGAGGACAGAAGTCACCCGCAGTTTGAAGGTTCAAGGAAGTAACCACAACGTCACTAGTGTCCACTGAACTGTAAGTGAAACATTATGAACTGGCTGGCACTCAAATTCAACGGGAAGAAAATTAGGTTAGGAGATATCAATTCAGTTGTCGTTGGGCTACCTAACCATCATAGAAAGTTAAACTACGGGTGCCAAGGTGATAAAGTATACCTGCGAACAGTAACACACACATACTGCCTGGTGAGGGGTAGGTAGACCGTTGTCTCACACTGGTCCAACGACGCCGTAGATTTGGTAGAGTGATCGATTTGCAGCACCTGTTTAGGTACAGGTGAAATTTAGATAAAGGGCAGCTAAATGGTCAGTTTTGCCGTTGTTAGTTGGGTTGTACGTTCTCTAAACACTAACACTCATCTCAGATGTGCATTCTTGATGAGTTGATTCCAATATAATGTTCTCTCAGACATTTGCAAATTCCAGTAAACTGCGCTTCACGGTTTGGCATATAAAGTTAGTTATAGCGTTCCAAATGAAAACCACAACACGGGCCCTTCCGAACAGTAAGTCAGAAGAACATATTCGGCCTTAATCCATGACCGGATCCGTCGGGCACGGAACAAGATGGACTGTAGACCTTGAACAGCGACAGTTTCAAACTTTTTGGTGATCGTCTGAAACCGCGGAATGCCGGTGATTGTGCCAGTCAAATGCCGACATGTTCACTTTGAGTTACTGGTAGCTGTAATGAGATTGGACCGGAGCGATTTTTCGATTGGAGAAGGTCCAGCGAATCACTGTTCGCGCACAAGATGCTACAGACGAAATTATGATCAAACTGGCGCCAGCCAATCACAGACGGCGGTCAGCTGTTGTTGAATGCGTATCTGTTTCAAATAAACGAGTTGGGAGATGTAAAGTCGTGGAACAACACAGCAACAAACTGGTCAGTCAAAAAACGAGAACGCCTGTTACGTGATAGCAACCATAAATACTACTGTTTCCTTAAAACCAAGTGCTGTTTTTCCAGTAAACTGAGATTGCTCAGTGCCGTCGAGATTTCTGCCATGATTTCTTCTCGGTTGAATAGCTCAGTAGGAGACGGTGGACAGATCGTACGATGCCCTTTCCATCTCTCCACAAGCAAATATGACATCGTCCGTTGTACAAGTAACTTCAGTGGTGACCTGGAAATAACAGAGGTGAAGAACAATCCCGAGTAAAAAGAGTCTGGCAAAGGCAACTTGATGGAGAGCAGACAGAACCTTTGTATAAAGTATATGTCTTAACTAACCTGACCTAAAAAGGTGTACACATCACCATTTTTGTGTTTGGCAATGGAAAATTGGATGCAAAAAATCAAAATATCTGCGTAGTTGATTGTGACTCATCATCATCCACATCTGTCCCCTAATTAATTTACTATTTTATTGGTCTGTTTGCTGGTTATTTGTTCCAACACGTTTAGTGAACGCTATACAGAATGAATTGTTCGGAATGCCATTGTGCAGACGGATCATTGGACACAAACATATTCTTTAAATGAAAAAGTCCTTGCTTAGCCTGTTAAACCCTCATATGTTCCATATTTGAGACGTTTTCGAATAAATACAGAAGGTTTTGTGCTATGTTGTTCACGAGAGGAATGAAAACATAAAAATAACAAAAATCCGCTGCAATGTAAGAATTAACATGACAAATAAGTGATGGTACTTGGAAATTCTATAGTTTAGTTTCTCTAAAGCTAGAGTTCTGATACTTTTAGCCGGTTTACTAGACACTTGTTCACAAATCTTGGATTCACGGTTCAACTTAGGAGAATGCTACACACATTGCTCGGTGAGCACCGACTTAGGTGATATTGATTACTGAAAGAAATCAAATCAATACAGCTTGACTTATCCGAGTCCATATTCTGTTGAGTTGAACTCGATAGTCGTTGGATAATATAATTTAGGGTTAAATGGGAAGATCCCGGTTTGTCTTTCTATGGGTAACGAAGTCCATAAGTGAAGACATTATTGACGGAAATTTAATATCTTACAATTGTGTAACTAATTATGATTAAAGAAAAAACTAAAAATTATACTCTCCAAACTAACAGTTCACACCTTTTGACGTGTATTTGATTGAAAATATTGAGACAAACGTCGACATAGCAAAAGCCACGGCTTGAGAGATTAGGCAGAAAGACACGAATTACGAAAACATGGGGTTCATTAGTGTCAAAGTGACTGCGAAGTCAAAAAGAACTTGTTTTCTAATACGCAGGAGTTTGTGGTGTGTGACAACGAAAGAATCGGTAAACTGGAAAATGCGTAACAGATTAAAGCAAAAAATCAGGTTAAATTCGTCGAGAACCTTGATTCTGTATCCTGTTTAAATATCGATCTTTGCTAATGAGTGTATTTCATTTAGTCCGTCAGCCACTAAGCGGTTGCCGGACGTTTCCATGTTTGTTACTAATCATCGGAAAGTAGGCTGCTTGATACGAACGGCTAACTGTCAGTTTATCCTTCCTATATTGAGTTCGCACGATTAGTTTTATAAACGGTGAAATGTGACTAGTGTAAGCTGTTCCTTCACAGTCCAGGAGACTGATGATGCTCCGGTTCGAAGTAGCATACATAATTTCGCAATGTGCTAAGTTCCGGATATGCCAAAGGTTTATAGAATCTCCATCATTGTTGATTAGTAGTTGACTATAAACGGGAGGTTTGAGTACACCGTTTACTTTGACGTCTTTGTTATTCGTACTTTTGGAACCATGGCTTTATCATGTCTTTCACTGCTTGAAGAATTTACACATTAATCTGTGAAGTATCGGCGCAGTTTTGTGTGCAGCGGACTAGACGTGAATCCAACTCACATCTTTTATTTCTGCTCTTGGTAGATGTTTTTGGTCCCAGCTAGGCTAAAGCCAAATATTTTTCACATTTCTAAGCAGTCAGACATGTGGTTTTCAACCCAGCTCTATTGATTTTGGAGCACCCTTCAAGTGCTGCTCAGAAACGATATCCTGAACTGCTACCGATTGAAGAGCAAGCATATCCCCACTTATTTGTTACAGTAGATCATCTTCTGTGGTTGGTTGTGACTGGAGCAAACAAATTCTTACTGAGCTGCTCTTAAACTGTGCTGGGCGTTAGCTTCTAACCGGTATATGTTGTCATGCCTATGTAGAACTCTAGTATATCAGTCTATCTAAAATATCATATGGTCCCGTGAAGACATGAATAACCAGAAATGAGTGATTATCATTCACGTTGTTGTGTCTAGTTACCGCCAGGTTTGGGTGGGGTTGATTCAAATCTAAGAATAACATACTTTGATCAGATTAGTCCTCAGAGGTTATTGGGATATTGTCCACATAGCGTCTGCATATAGCTGATTTTGACGTATCTTCAAATAATGTATACTCAGTTCTAGCTGTATGGAAGCCGTCAACTAACTGACCCAATTGCGTGCTTATTGTGGCTTCGTCAATTTTTAGAAAAGCATATTTGAAGTTTAAATCTTATATTTTGTGTACGCAAAAGTAATGATGTTCTCAGTTTAATTATTGGAGTAATACTGTTGAGAACCTCACATGAGATGGATCTTCCCATCGCAATCTTTGAGTTCACTAAGAAAGTGGACATCACGGAGGACAGATTTTCACCACATAGATCATGCTACTGGTCATGATGGTGTCCTAGATCAACCCAAGGAGACATGCTAGGCAACGCCAGTCTGAATACTGTAAGTATTTTCAAATAAAACTATTAACAAACAAGCAAACCGAAAATGTTGACGGTTCTGGTTTCAATCAACGAAGAAAACAAGTTGATTAGTGCAAGTGAGGCTGATACTGTGATGGCGGAAAGTCAATCTGGAGGCTTAAACCTAAGACCGCTACGCCAGATACCACAGCAGTCGTTGTCGTACCACCGGAGCATAGATGAAGATTTGCGTTTTGTCAGCTGAATTTTTTAAAAATTCCCGATACCCCATTGGTTGCAGATACTTCTGTGTAGTCGGACATACTGATTGCATTAAATGTTAATTTACCGTTCCTTAAATTAGTTGCAAGTGAGGTGTTCTATTTTGATATTATGAATTCCCTTTGTTTTGTCTTTCAATGGTTTTTTTCACTGCTGTTGTATCTTCCAAATGCTGACGGCTGTTTTGCGTGTATAAGTTTCGATTGATTGTAAACCATGCATTTTGTTAACCATCAATTATTTATGTACAGAACTAGTTTGATTTGAGCAAACATCAAATACTTGGTTTTATTCTATCCAAATCAAGAGGTATTCGGCCACCTCGATGCGCTGCAGTTGCAAGACATGAGGATGAGTGAATACATTTTAGTGAACATATAATTTGAAAGACATGAGCTAATGTTGGTTCGAATTCGGATCCGGCAATTGGACTTGCTGCTGGTATTTAAAGATAATGTTGAAAAATGTGAGTGAATGTATGGAAAAAGAATCGGTTGGGGGACAAAGTGGAAAATGTTAGATAAATGTAAAACAACAACCGCAATTACTGCACTAATCGTTAGCTACCCCCCCCCTGAAACACTACGCCGTACCGTTGAGCTAGTTTTAGCTCACAACCAGATGCTTAGACATAAGGTGTCCCTGTTAGGTCGAGTTCGTGTTGTTGACTAAAAGATTTCAGCTCCGGGATACACATTAAAAACTGAAGGAGATCAAAGTCTGTTGGGAAACCAATAATCCTTTTTGGTGTATGCAGGAGACGCCACAAGGAGAGATTAAACAAATTCAACGGTAATTCCATGGAAAACTGAGGAGTTACAGGGGGGTTTATATCTAGCGTTGATTCTTGCATTTAAAATGGCTTTAGCTGGTTTTCTCGTCTCATCCAGAATTTGGACGAAGACATGATAATACTGAAACCAGAGATGGAAAACAGCAAAATAACTGGCATCCGTCGATGCATCTCCAGGTAGTCATGTCTTATTACGGGCTATTAAATTAGGTCGATGAATGTAGGGTGCACTCTAAAACACAGTGATATGAAATCCGTGACAGATTTGGAATATCAAACAAATTGTACCGAACGAGAATGTGACGGCCCAAATGTATATCTGCTCTGAATTTACGTGCGTTTAACGATAGCACCTAATTGCGTTGAGATGGCTGTTACAATTCTCCTGATGACCGCTACAAAGACTTGAAATTGATTCCTTTGCCTGGAACTAGGTAACCGTTCAAAGGAATACAGATTAAGATAAGTTTGTAATGTAAGCTGATTCTGTCAGTGGTACTATCCGGTTTCACACCAGAGGAACAGAGTGTCAGAACAAAGGAGTGCAACACCAACAAAAACTGATGGTCATATACGCAATAGATCAGCTTTACTACATAAATTCATGATGGCACCTGGAGTAAAGCTGGTCAAAATCAAACGGTATTTACAGACAACAGCAACTTACGCCTTCCTGGATAATGGATCAGAAGTCAAATCGGTTGAAAATGAGCTATCTGGAGGGCGAATACAAATATCAACTATTGGTGAAAGAAGTCAGCTTAGTGTTGTATCATTCTACATAAAATGTTAGAGTAAAAATGAAAGTTCTGTTTTGTGCTCATATATGTATAATTTGAAACGGAGCCGCACGCGAGTAATTCCTAGTTGCTTGTGAATCCAAAAAGAATGACTCCTGAGTTAGTCGAATGTTTCTTGCAGAGGTCTACAAGGTCTGCAATCAGAGGCTTGATCGAAAAAAATGGAAAACCATAACACCTCTTAAGAAACCCAACTATTGAAGGCTCAGTTTTGTTTAAAGTGCAGAAAACGCTCAACTTTGATTTCAACAAAACCCAGTGTATTCAGCCTGTTATTTATCGCCGCTTTGCTTAGTATAGTCGCTTTCGTACCCGCAGAAGTTAGCAGGGTCACTACTATCGACGTAGTTTTCGAAGCACAACGAAATCTCTTATGTGTTAATGTTAAACACAAAATTCTTCGCACCTGATTCAAGCTTTTCAGTTAGTCATACTCTGTCCCAAAATTAATACAATAATTGTGTACACTGTTGACGATAAAATAGACAATATTGACGGAACCAAATGGAAAACGGCTTAAACGATTCTTTTGGGTTGAAAATTAATGGCTGCCTGCAGCTGAGTTGTCAGAATTGGTTAATTTCTGAAGGGGAAACCTGTTATCTGTTTTATAGTGCTCAGATATGGACGGAAGCTTTGATGGTTTGCCGGCTAATAAGCTGAGTTTGCGGCAATTTCATTTAATTGCTTTTTCTAAACAGTAGTAGACCACAGGCTTTGTAGATACAATGAAAATTATAACAAACTAAAAGGCATAAATAGTTGAACAGACACTAGACTCTTCAGAAGACAAACGCCGTTTTTTCCGGGTCTGGAAGGTCCACATTAGTATGGTTGAAAATGAGAAAATAATGATAATATGGTTGAAAATAAGAAAATAATAGTGACAATAACCAGCACGAAGCTGCGGCATCACACACGAGGGACAGGTAATAAAATGAAAGTGGGTAAATGTCACAAACGCATGCAAGCGAGGGCTAAAAATGATGTGCTGAATTAAGCAACAGAGGGCAACCTTAAAAACTATCGAAAAGTACAGCCACGTTAACTTCCGGATGCTAACGAGCAAACCCTAAGCTCACTTAGCTCACGGCTTCATCTGTACAAATCCGTACACAGATTGTCATATATCGGTGGGTTCACGACATGTGGACACACTCGACAAACTGCACATTCGTTCGACCGGCGCATTGTATATCTGACTGGGTGTCAGGCTGCGGAGATATTCAGGTAATTGATATTAATTCTTTGGATTCGATGTAATTCATGTGGTATATTAGCAATTCTTTATTTGGTCTGATTTCGAATTTTCAATTCCTTGAAGTATGTTTGGTTTGCTGTGCTCTTCTTAGGCTGTTTATTAGTGACGCTTGTTGCACCTTCATCTCCATCCAGACCAGACTGTCCTGATGAGCTCATTTCTCGTTGACTATTGGCCATTTCAAGAGGTAGCTTTAGGCTGCACCAAGCAGGTCCTAGAGGTGACTATTTTCTGTCTATATAGTGACCTACACTTTTTACACTCCAAAGGCAGAAATTGACTTTTCGAGCACTTATCTTTGTTTAGTGAATCGCTGTCTATTGGTGAACGCCTTGGTTTATGAACTATTTTTTCGACAATGATTAGCTTACTAAATAATTAGCTGGAATGAGCTGATAACTGACGAAATTCGGTGACTTTCCTGAAAGGAACGTTGTTCTTAGTCTCATGGCTTTTTGTGAACACATCAGCTGCCTGTCAGACTAAATGTGACAAGACTACCTGTGAGGCTCTACTGATATGTAGAGTCTTTAGTGAAACACATTTCACAAAGCTCCAAGATCGAGATTTCTACAACTTATACTTCAGAGACTTAACGCTGACTATGTGTCTTGCCAAATCACTCAGCGATAATGAAGATAACATAAAAGTTGGTATGCGAGTGAAGTGGCGGCGATAATCATTGACATGAGGTGAACTGTGCAATATTTCAAACGGATGCCCAGGTGGTTGGGACATCTGCTGTAAACATTTAATTTTGTGCCACTTAGGCTCTAGTCGGATTTATTCTCAAGTAGTACTCTAAACATCTGTTCAAGAAAACAATTCTTGTATTTCACTGACAGTTGTTTTGTACTTCTTTCAGTTCCACATAATTATTGAGTGTAAATTGTCCAGTACTACCAAACACTGCTCAACCTCTGACTAGATTATGATTTAATCGTATTTTTTGAGCACTCGTAAAAATGTGCAGCAAAGGGACGTGTTTCTTATTCCTGCCAAGCTTAGTAATATTTAGAGCACTAAATAACCGACGTAAACAGTGCATATATCGTTATCTGGAAATTTGAAGGACCGCTATAGTATCACGATTAGGTTATCTTGATTAAGTGCTTTTTGTCAAATAAAACAGGAAGACTTTTTTTGCAAGTTACGTATGGAGCGTTAGGTTGCAAAGAAATCTGGTGGGCTTTTTAGCAATACATGCATTTCCGCTATATGAATTAGTCACAAAAGCTGACCTCGTGGAGACCGTGACATTTCATATTGCAACTGTAAGGAGTGACATATCCTTGTCCGAAAATAACAGGTCACCCTTTAGTTAACCAAACTTTTACGGTATACCCATCACAACACCTCCAACGCATTCGTCAGTACGTGTTCCGTAATCACCTTGTTGAACTTTTCGGGATGCTTCCGAGGCAAGTATCTCATTAGTGTGTTGTGTCCAGTACCCAACGTGTCCTGAAGTGGTTAACTTCTTGCTCTAAATTGTGAGGGATAATATGAACTATGAAAGCCACTATGTTCATTTGATCAAAGCCGAACACGGCAACTGACAGGGAACGCCCGATATGGTCAGCGGTTCTGACTCTGTCATTAACGTTAGTGTCACTGTCAACGATACATAGAATTGTTAACTCCCTGGCATGGCTGTTGGTCACCAACGCTGCCACAACAACTATACAAATCTTGTCACACATTTCCATGGAAAGCACCAAGAGGAATGACTACTCAGTGTTACACAGCACGCTAAAAAGCACCTCCTGTCTGGATGTCACCATTGGTTCTGTGGTGCGGATTTCTGACCAGAAATATGTAGTTTCTCCCAACAAGTTAATTATAAGTCAAGGACTATTCTTAAATTGACGAGCAAGCTTCTACTGTTTTGACTGGTGAGTTCCAACGGTCAAAATCACTTCTAGTGCGCTATCCGAATGTTGATAATTTCTAACATTTTGTTATACAGCTTTGTTATCCACGTATATTTGGTACACTGCTGGTTAGATGTCACAGATGTACTTTTATTGGCGCTGTTGAACTTATGATTATGCGTGACTCGCGCCAACAAAACATATAAATGCATGTATCCGTCAGTTTTGTAACGGCTTACTGTCGAATCCCAAGCAGTCATCAGAAACAGCTTAGTAACGTCTATGTTGTTAGCATTCAGTGACAGACCCAAATAAAGTTTTGATGAGCACCTTCATCACTACTATCATTAGTTTGTTGCCGCTAATAATGGCTTTCGTTCATGAAGCTATTCTGCATCCTTGTTCAGTGACCATGCGGATAACGTTTTTCCAAGGTTCCAGCTAACACCTCACACCATATTCAAAAGGTCAAAGCGATTTTGCAAAAGAGAGTTTGTGTTGCTGTTTGCTTTTGGAAAGTTCCTCATAAGGTATTTTACTAACCTTACCATAAAACTGCCTCTGTTCTGTCACACAGTGTCAACACGAAGGAATTTCATCGTGTTCTACTAGAGAAATACTAGTTCTGAAAACACCATCCGTTTTCGTCAAACGAAAGCGCTGGATAATTTTGCTAAAAAGCTCGTTTCCCTAAATTTTCTGTTGAAAATGCGCAACCAAGGTCCTTGTTGATTTTTCGTTTTATTGACTGGATGATGGAGCAGTAGACAATTTATTAGGATCTCAAAGGTAGATAGCGATTGAACAAAATTTTGTAACAGTTCAGCGAACTTATATTTTGGAGGTTTCCAGTTTATCCATTTTTTCCTGTTTCATGAAAACATTCTTGTACAAATTTTAAACTCAGATTTATGGCTGAAAATAAGAATCAACTGATACTCATGAAAATGTTAAATTATAGGCTGTAATTTTTAACCCCGAGCAATTTTGAACGCAACAATTACATCGTGATATCAGTTATTGATTGAGGAAAGAAACCTTACATCCGCGGTGTTTAACTTTACTGAGGAAAGTTCGGTTACCATGATTTCTGAAAATCAAATTTTGAAGAATGAAGTATATGGTAAAACTTGCAGAAGGAAACCCTGAATAGGAATAACACCTAGCTGAATATATAAGGATGTTTCAAGGTAACACCGTGAATCCAAACTAATGTTCACATGTTCCTTGAATTTTGACTTTGAATGAACTTATACTAGTGTACTCAAATATAATTCACTGTGAAATTAATGTTTTCATACAATTGATATTTACGTCTAGTTAAACCAGTAACTATCTAACGTAGACTATCATAAGCACTGAATCTTCAGTAACCAGTGACAAGAGGCCATTATCAAGAAACTATGAAAGCCCGTATGGATGAAACCACTCTTTCTAGGATGTGAGAATACAACTGCTACGAGAACTATTTACATATACTGAATCGAAATAAAACGATCCATTGTTTAGCAGCACAAACAAAACAAAGTGTTACATATAACAACACGTTTACCGATTCCCTTAAGTTGTAAACTCGAACACGAATTCCAGAGTCCAAGTATTTCCACAGGATTTCCAACTGGAAGACACTCAAAAAAGCTCGCCAAAATATCAAGCCACTCAACGAAGCGCCATTAGCTAACAGCCAAAACACAGCACCGTAACCACGCTCATACCACATGACACGGCGTGTGTGTGTGCATGTCACGTCAAATCATTACGCTCCATCGTCAACATGTCTTGGTCAACACGGTGCACATGTTATCACATGGCTGTTGATGAGATCCTCACCGTTTGAAAAGCGACCCAGCACTAGAAACGATCATGCATCAATGAGTGCAATTGGACAATGTGAAAAAGCGATATTATCCTAGCATTGAATGCTATCAAGATAATGTTTTCACCAAACGATGGACACTACATAATTACATTCACGAACGGAGCAGATGTGCGAGTGAGTGAGATATTGATCGGGATCTAACGGTTTCATCATAGGGTGCCGTGTTACTACGTTACTACTTGAGATAAAATTTGGATTCAGGTGTACTAATCCAACTGGATCAATTATGCTATCTGTTCAGGAATTGCCCTCTATATGGCTGTAAAATCTGTAAGTTGAATTGCATCTGTTGACGGCTTTGGATTTATACCTTCACTTCCTCTTAGCTATGTCGAAAGTGTGAACCACTGATAACTGATTTAGTCTGTGCATGTCTGTCTATTTGACTCTTCTTATGGTGAAGTATTTTTAGTCACACTTTTCCTCAGTTCAGTTTGCTAAATGGTAGCTGAGCGCAACTTGGTATGGATGAAGTAATCATGTTTGAACCTGATTGTACTGTTTGAACGCAAGTAAGAGAACGACGTGACAGTAATCCGACAATTGAACAAGATATTTGACGAGTTTTGATTTATGCGACCTCTTGTTAGAGCGTGAAGTCCACCCGCGACTGTAATGCGATGCATAAGGGTATGTGGTCGTTTACTGCTAAATTCATTCGAGGACTTATTAAAATGCCTGCTTCAATGTGCAGCGTTCATGACGTGCGAAGAATTGATCGAAAGCGCAAATTAGCAAGTGACTGTTACGCGGACGATGTTCTGTGGCGTGTAAAAACTGTCCTTAAATCAGCGTCCGTCGGCTCGCCTAATTATACCACATTGAATTCCGCCATATGTATCACACTCAAAATTTACAGGTATCGGCTATAACGATGGTCCGAGTACTGGATCTTCGGTATCAGAATGCGGATAAAAGTGAGTCACCTACCACTTGGCAGTTATTGAAGTGGGATATCTACTCGGCAATAGTTTCTGGTGAAACAGTATTCTGTCCGAACGGATGTGAATATGAACCGCATTTGTACACATCAACAACCCCTTAACGACTTGCTCAAATTTGCACTCACTATGATCCATAGTTTCGGTTTAAGCGATAACTGTTTTGTCATGGAATTTGGGGCTTCCCATCATAGATAAAGATGGTGCAAATTACAACATACTTTGCACAACCGTTTACAAACTATGAAACTCCTATCTCCAAATGACTAATCTGAATGTTGAGCCAGCACCGGAACAGTTTGGGGTATTTTGTGTTCTTATGTTTAAAACAGGATTACACAGCCTAACACTGTGCTGTACGTGAACGAGAACATAAAGTTAAATTACTCAGGCATTGATGGGGTGACAACTCCGGGTCTAGGAAATATTGCTCAGGGATGCTGGAAATCATCCCACCGGATAATTTTTCTTTAGGGCTTGACAACATAGACGGCATACGACACTTGGTGATGAGGTGGCCAGCTGTCATTTTTTGGCTAACTGGAGACGTGGCGTATAAAATCCTAAAAAGCAACAAATGTACCTCCACCTTACGGTTACTCCTTGTTCGCTTTTGCGTGAAGTGAAGAAGAAAATTAGAATGTCCTTTATTTTTTACAAGTACAGATTGACCATCAAATGTTCCAGTGTGAAATTTGATGCGTCTTCATCCTCCAGTTCCTCTAGCCGCGGTAACTGCGTTTTTGTTACATTCTTTATAGATTGTTCGTTTGAGTGAACATTGAAAGCCGGTGTTTCTTTACTCTACCAAGAAATTAAAGTGAACATATTAGAATGAATCCTACTACCACTGCCAAGTAAGCAAGTAAGCTGCCATAAGCATACAGTGCACACATAGTGGTGAGTTTCGCTCGTTATTTTTTGTGGTCTCGGTGAATTGAAAAGCTTTTGGTTGCCTACGGTCTCTGGGGAAATGTATTCATGTTTAACTGATGTTGACATATAGACAATTGACGTGTGGTATATCACGTTGTTTTTCTGCCATTTCAAATTTTTGATTGCGGTAAGGTTTTTTGATCTGAGTGAACGTTTTAGCAACTCAGTTTGAGCTATTTTCACTGACTCGGTTGCGAAGCTGTTGTTCTTTAATGTTTATGCAAGCCAACTGGCACTGATACGATAATCACCAGATGAATCAGAGTTTGTAAACTCATTCTGAGTTTGATCTTGGGCGTTAAAAGCGTTGTCAATGAAGTGTTTAGTGTTAGGTGGTCATAGTGAATCTGGGCAGTTGAATTTAGTAGAACCTACAAACCACAGCTACGGATGGTTGAACTTTGAACATGACAATGACTTCGCTGTCCCTGTAATACAAACTGAGTTAAGGTTTTACTTATTACATAAAAACACAGAGGGAAGCTTGCACCCGATTAGATGACAATATTTGCTAGTGGGAATCTATTTAATTTGTCTGCTCACTGATATTTGAACAAAAACACAAAGTTCCAGCATATTTCAAGGGTACAAACCACGCTGCAACCATTCTTGATGTATTCATTTCAAACAACAATACCCTTTCGATTTTTTCGGACCAACGAGCTTGGTCAGTGCAAGATTTATTATTATGGATTCAACGTATGACTTCCACTATGAACATCATGCTTTCTGGAAGTATATATGAACATTTGAAAACGCATCCAATCTAATGTTGCCAGAAATCTTGGTTAATTTCTGTTCAGTTTCTTTGTTGACTTGTTTAGTAATGTTTTAAGAGTGCTAAAAGTCGTCGTTAACTTAATAATTCGTCGTTCATTTTCTTGTGACATACCAAAGTTCTGCTCACCGTTTCTATGAGAACCTGGCGATCGGCACACTGATAGATTATTCTTCATGACATTTGAAGGAAGTAGGATCAGACCTGAATTATTTTCAACAAGTGACTGCTCCATAAGCTTTAGACAAGATTAGAAATGCTCTACTCAACAATATTAGATCCAAATATAGAATCAATCGATGCCAATTCCATGTTCACGCGATATCTAACATTACGGACGGTTGCCGGTAAACATCGGAATCTGGCTTCCCAGGTCAGAAATGTTGATTACGTTGGCTGGTCCCTTTGCATCCGCTTACTAGGCTTGTTCCAAAACTGTTTTACTTGGAGGGAATGGCCATAGTACATAGGAGCACTGCTATAATTAACTTGGGTTCTTTCGGATACCAGTATGTTTTCTTTACATAAACGAGTGAGAACGCTTAAATCGTAAGGCTAACTTGGACCACATCGCACTGTACTATTGTGTAGGTGCATATGACAGCCATGACACAATGTCGACTGTTTGGTCATTGTTGAATAGGCAGTTCTTTTCAGCAAACTGCCAGTGAAAATTTTTCTCGAACGATTCGGTTGCAAAACCCAAAGATTTGAGTTTTAGTTCACCGAAATCCAAGGAGCATGGAACCGGAAAGCTATATCGACTGTGTTAAGTAAGTAAAAGAAAAAAATATTACTTGCGGAGTAACACATTCAAACATTTAGTCTATAAAGCTAAAATTGAAGCCAGTTTCAAACAACTTCTAGCTGATAGATGAAACAAACAAGGTCAGAATTATTTGATGTAGTAAGCAGGAATAAAATAATTCGTAGATTTTTTTACCACTCACAGACCATATGGCAGTTCATCTGGTATTGTTTGTTTAACCAATGGCATAAGGATTGTTCTAGATTAAAAACAGACGACAGTCTTATCGCTCGTCATAATCACGACAGATTTTCCACATATGCGATAGACAAACTGACGACAACATTATGTGATTTGAAGTTAGCAGAGGGACAACGAGTTGAAAGTTAGACATTAACTTTGTTCTACGCAAAGAAATGGTAAACAGGATGATCTATTCGCATGAATCTGACGACAAAGTTCAGCTTGAATACCGCCAATAGTTGTGTATTGGGAACTCTCCTGGTTGGTTAGTTCTTAGTTCCAGGTATTTTGAACAAAACTGTGTGAGGACGAATGTTTGCCGCCTGGAAGTAATGAGATAATATTGACCAGAAGGCCTATGGTAACAACATGGAGCAGACTGAGCGTGGTTAGTCCAGCTTGGAACAGTACACACTGCGAGCTCAGGTAACGTGTGCAGGATTGGCTAACACAATAGGTAAACCTGACAAGATGGATAATTGAGACAGATCTTCAGTAGTGCATATTCTTGCCACTGCCGTGACTAGAACTCCGGCCACGGTGTTCATGAGGCAACCTTGTTTACCACTGCGCCATGGACCTCATATTAGGCACGACCGAATTATCCTGTGTGAACGCTCAACCACTTTTGCCTGTGAGTATTTATTAAGTTACCCGATCGTCTCGAAAGCAGACACAGAAACTGTCCTGTTAACTCCAGTAGGTGACCTCTCGACTAGGACTTCTCTCCAAGTTGGAATCACAGAAAGAATATGCACTAGTGATGAGCTCTAATGAGAGCGAAAGTTGAATTCATTGCTTTTTTTACTAAGAAACTGACTAGAAAGTCTATGAGAATGCAACAACTGTGATCAATATTGGGTAATGTCCAACCTTTGCTGTCGTTTTCTCACCTTTAATATTTTGAAATAGTAGGATGATTTATTTATACTTTTTAGGGGTTAGCGATATCATAATCTTTTTTTTTTAAATTCCATTTGGGTCCGCCATCCAATAACCATACAACTGATCGCAGATATCCACCCGTCAAGTTCCCGACCATCGCTTTATCTCATAACCTGCTCTGGTAACTTACTATGACACCTGATCTTGAAATGGCGAGTAATCCTATTTCTATGCAGTTTATGATCTCAAAGCTTCAACAACACCTGATCCACTTGTTGAATTATCTAACCGTAATCTTGTCTGCACACTTTTGTCGCCATCACTGAAGCGTATCTACAAGTGATATTAGTGTGTTTCGTAACATTTCAACTAGTTGTATCGTTTGCGGCTACTTGTATGTTCACTTCAGAATGCCACTTTCTACTCTAGACATTCATCTTTGTCACTTCAGCCGAATTTCTTCTACTCGAAAAAAACCGTGGTATGTTACTTCCACCCACTATGGAATACAAACATCTCGCTATTCTTTGCTTTCATGTCTAGTAATTGTTCAACTTGATTCATTTGCAGACGGAGTTAACATAAACCATTTTCTACTTAAATCTGCAGAGACGCGCTGAAAGTTTACCACTCGTTTGAGTATAGTTTCTACTGACCAGAAGCATTGACACTGATGCCAAGGATGTTCATACTAGCCAGGTTAGAGCGTATGTTTCCCTGTTTGCTCATGGAATGACAGAATTTATCGTAACTTTGGAAGCATCCAGATGTACCTCAATACTCTATGAAAGTCGATATGTGTTGCTACTGCTGGTCCTCAGTTTCATTTTCTATTTCAATGCAAGCAATAAGACCGAACCTATTGGAGTTTATAGAAGCGGTAATTGTTGATTAGGATTTTCATCAATTTTGATGTAAACGCCATGAATTAATATACTTTTTCTTTCTTTGTCATCAAATGTACGCTTGTCTCTAATGTTTATAATTTTAAATGAATCTATTTGCATAAAATTCCTGGAGAACTGACGAACTGACTGAGTTTACTAGCAACACACGCTTGTCCGTTTTATTGTTTAGACTGTTAGGTTTGTTTGTTTTCCAAATCAGTTTACGTGAAAATGGGTCGGAATTGGGGAAGCCTCGGAAACAACATAGGATAAGCGGGGTTGTTTTTAATTTTGCTTCGAACGAAATCCGAATTTCGTAAATAAGCTCAATTACACGAAACAAAATAAAGAATCCCATAAATTCGGAGAACAGCTTCAACAACCACTAATAACAAACAATGTTTGAAAATAATTAAATAGAAGTTATACTTTTCTCAAAACAGAATGTGTGTTGACGAAGTCAAAAAAATTTGTTTTTTTTTCTGGCGAGTTTGTCTAATCACTCGTAGTTAACAACAACAAAAATGAGACCATTATCATGTGACAATTCTCTCATCCGGTTGCACATTTTCCGATGAATTTCTTCAAGAGGAAGAAAATGACCGGTGTTTTATTGTACACACGTAGAATGTCAAGATGAATGTATTCTTCAAGACGCGACCCATGCTGAAATTACAGTAAGACAAGGAAACCGACCATCTGTATAGACGTGAGATATGGCAACATGAGAGAAAAATTCTTGACTGGTTGAAAAGAGTAGAACGAAAACACAACCAGAGTCTGCTACGAATAGCACAACTGCGAAACACAGCATTGAAGGCAGCTGCTGAGAAGCAGTACCAATTGCAGTGTCATTGTCGCCCAACTGAAATAATTTTGGGGAAAAAGTTAGTAAGTAAATCATTTTAATATTCTCCATAATTGCCCGAATTCTTTAATCGATGGTAACACTGCCATGACCAACCAAGCTATGGTGATCCAGAGCATAAGGCAAACAAATGCTGAATAAGTGTTAACTGTAAACCAAAAATAAGACCAACAAGTATGTATTCAACGACTGACCATTGTGTTGATGTTCCATAAGCCATACTGGATTTTGTAGAGGATAGATTGTAGCGAGTGGGCGAACTGCAGCTATATGCAGCTCAAAATAATAAACTGAATCTGAGGTTTGACTGGTATCAGTGATACGACAGGTCAGTCAACATGTCACGCCATGTACGTAATTGGTACACAACATTAAGACCGTCTTCCACCATGACTGTGGTTGAAACTCAAGACAAACAGACCAACAGTTGCATACAACAAACTATATATAATATTTCCATAAGTTTCTGACTGGTATCATTGACGTCTAGACTTGACGTACCGTCAGTCCCGTCCAATCACCTCAATGAACTTCTAAACGAACAATCACCTTACCCTGTATCTGCTGTCATCATGGCCTCGGTACTAAGACGAACCTGGTTCTCGTTAGTGTAACATTTAATTCCACAAACTGGTGTCGTGGTTCAGGCGGCCAATTGCTTCACAGAGATCGGTGTGTACATCTCGTGTGCAGAGAGAAATGACTTGTCTTCCAGAAACATGATTATCTTGAAAAATGTCACGTGCAGTTGTGAATGGATAAAGTTTCATGCTCTAACGTGATTATATCAATCAACGAGGAATAACAGGAATGTGTATCGTTTTAGGAGATATAGCTGCCCATATTAAGACATTTTCGTACAATACAAATCCAAAACCTATAACGTGCAGATGTAGTTGAATACTAGCAGCTTGGCATACGGTTACATTCAATGTCACACAAATTCAAATTCTATTCAACGATATAGTTTACATCTGAAAAACGGCTACCTATTTTATCTTACTCCACAAAACGCGAACAAAAATAATTATTATGTTGAGAGGGCTTTTGACAACGTGGTTATTCATACACTCCCCTTCTCAGACATGATAACAACACACTTTTCAAATTAGTCTCGGAGATTGCATTGCATTCCAAAACTATGGCCACCTGAAAATCCGCTAGCGCTTGCAAACGTTCCTAGTTTCTTAAAGCAGCCCAGGTTAAACAATCCGGTTGGCTAACATCTGGTAACCGTGAAAGACACTACCTTAGCTCATCAAGATCGATTCGTCAAGGCACGAGTATTTATTTCTGATATTCCTCTTCACATATATCATAATATCGTATTGTGCTATCAGGTTGAAACCAAATACTAAATCACCGTCAACTGTTTGAACATCGGTTACTCGTTTTAATACATCATTATGAAATAGGAATGCTACAGTTTGATAATATTTGTGTACAACATGCTGGTATCTGTATCGTTTTTTATCGGAGAAGGAAATCCCAGTAGTCCACGTTACAACGATTGTCGTTCAAACCAAAAATTTAGGCTATAATGACGGCGTATTAGAGGTAGTGGACTTGGTTAGTTGTTAAGGCAAAATGAAGTTTCCGTACGAATCTATTCAGACAGAATACTGCTTTGTTTGTTAATAGTGTCGAACATGTATTCTTTTACATGTGTTCCACGTGAATGAATCAGCGAGCTAACAGACACTCTGTCAATGGCTGTTGTTTACCCTCTTCCCCCCAAAAATCACCAGAAGTACAATAAACTTCTGATGCTCGCTGTCGACCGTTTCTTTGCAGGCTATGAACGTCGCTGACTTTGCGGTAAGTCAGCTGAGAGTTTTCTCTGCAACTGTGTCACAAGCCTTATGAACAAAAACCAGTCAAGCAGGCAGTTCATTTGGTACATTAACTTCACGTCGTTTGTTTGATTACGGCTCGGAATTATGATTTGCTTTGAACATAATAAGTCTTTCAGACTAATTCACATGGGGATACAGTCTGACAAACTGAGCTGGGCCACCTGTGGTCCAACATAACACAACAAAAAACAGTTATAACCACTCACAAACACACAAAACTAATTAGTCTCCAATGCTCTATAGTTTCGACGACTTTACGGCGAAACCAAATCATCGTTTTCAAGCTATATTCAGAAGCCTTTACAACTCCAATCTGTACATTCCTAGAGATGTCAGTTTTCAAACAGATACTGTCTTTGCAGGATGCCTGTTACGCACTCAACTCTACCACGTCCGACCACTATACACATATAACAAAATATAATATTAGGCCGTTATCACCAATCTGAAACCAGTATGCTGCAGACGTTTTTTGTCTATCCAAACTAAGCAGTCCTCAGATCTTGTGTATAACACTGTTCATGACAACGCATGTATATTTTGAACGAATCACTCCAAGGTTTTCGACCGAGCTAACCATGTCGATATTGATAACACAGCAACGTACTTCAACTATGTTGCTAATTTGTGGTCGATGTTGTCAGCCTGGATGTCGGCAGTAAGTGAAACGATAGACTTAAAAAACAAGGGTAAAAACTGGACAATACCAAGCAAGGCCTGCAGTTTAGTGAGATAGCTATAAAACTCCACGTCACAGTACACAAATGATGCGACAAATCGGAAAACACAACATTACGAGTCACACATCCTATGATGAAACCGTCAGATCCCGATCAATCTCTCACTCACAAGCACATCTGCTCCGTTCGTCAATGTAATTTTGTAGTGTCCATCGTTTGATGAAAATATTATCCTGATAGCATTCAATGCTCGGATAATATCGCTTTTTCACATTGCCCAATTGCACTCATTGAAGCATGATCGTTTCCAGTGTTGCGTCGTTTTTCAAACGACGAGGATCTCGTCAACAGCCATGTGATAACATGTGCACCGTGTTGACCAAGACATGTTG
>LUCH01001980.1:0-15741 GCA_013368495.1 Paragonimus heterotremus | reverse complement strand
GCAGGCAATTCTAGGTTGATTATACCCACATGTTCTAACTCCACTTACAGCATCTGTAACTTACATCACTCAGTATCCATATCTTACACACCAACTGTTTCAATTTTGTCACACTCCCACCCATTTTAGCAATGCAGTTTTCTGGCCCTTGTTTCGAACAAGAAATTTTCAATAGTCAAATTACACCAATTTTTTGTTGTCGTTTGCGCTTCTCGATTGCTTTCTTTTTTATGTTAAACCAAATCCCTATTGTGCGAAGTATGTTGCTGAGCTGATTATGTATCACTGATTGTAATAGTCTGTCTGAACTTCAACAGAACAAACACTCCTTAGTGATCGCTTGCATTCTGCTGTTCGGAAGGATAGCTTCCACGCCGTCTTCTTCCGGTCAGATTTACTTCGTTCGTAACAGGATTCTCCCCCCCCTAGGAAGAGGGGGCAGGTATTTTGCCCTGTAACCCTGTATCATATAATTTTAGGAAATGCAGAAATAATAGGCCAGACTCAGCTATTCCCATGTGCTATTGGCGCTAAGTGAACGACAGCCTCGCAGGCGAAATTCTCTCCCATGTTTAAGAAACACAACCGCGTGATGGATCGAGTCTATTTTCAGGTAAACTGAAGAACGTTTAGTACTTATTTACTGAACAGGTTGCATGAGTTCTGTTACTTTTTTATAAGCCACCTACTTAAGAAAATTTTCAGGTTCTGCCAGATTCGTTCCAACAATAAAACAGAACGTTCAAAATGCGGTGAACGCTCTATCAGCTGATCTATTAAGCCATGTCGGGTGTTCGAAATCTTTACATTTGCATTCAGTCACCAAACCATCTCGGAGCTTCTTATGTAATTCAGCAAGTTGTCTGGAATATTCTGTGGCAAGGTAAGATCTCCAAGATGGTTAACGCTAGGATCCACCATATCCCCACTGAACATTGATTTTGTATTACCGATCAGCTCAGAAGGTTTGTTCTGAATTATAAAGCCTGTGATACTGCTTAGCAGTAGTGCACTTCTAGTTTCGTCTGTTCATTAATCTTATCTACAATAAACGCTCAAAACTAGCAGTCTGATGCATGTAATGGTTTACCGGGAAACAAACATTAGTGTCTCTCTACTGAGGACTTTACTAAACTTCTTCCATTCACAATCAATAGTGGGTGGTTGAAAAAAATTTTCTTGAGCTGGAACTTAATTCGCTGCTTTTTCTGTGTTACAAACGAATGCTTGAATTACAAGAAATCTCATAATCGATTCTTTTTGAGCAACCTTATTCAAGAAGCGCACAATTCTCAGTTTTAATCGCAGGATTGTAATATGGGGTTGCGTTATTGTGAGGTTTCATTTTTGCCAAATAACAAACGGATTAGCTAGAATTTTAGCAAAATGAACTGGTCCATAAATTTACCGCTAAACATTATTGATAAGTACACAGATTGTTATGCTCAATTTTATTTAAACAGTTTGTCACCCACCATAAAAATGTGGTGACCTTCGAAACTTTACAATTTAAACTCTCTAGAAGAAGGGGAATCCTTTGAATCTGTGTATGTTTATATCGACAAAAGCTTTGAAAAACAACTTTCCAACAGATGAACGACCAGGTAAACTTCATGGACCTCGCAAATTACTAATGTTTGTTCACACTTTGTCTATGAAACACTTACTTGTCTAGCTAATTTCTTTCGGTCACGATTTTATGGAAAACCACAAGGTATACGCATGTTTTCCAGACTGTAGCGACAGACTTAGCTAGGTGGATGCTAATTCAAATTATTGGTTTCCAGTCGCTGATTTTTCGTTTGTTAACTTTTATAGGTTGTAATCAGTTTATATTGTTTGGCATGAAAGGCTGATTACTGTTCTGTGAGGTGCAACAATTTCCCCACTCTTATTCACATTTCACACAGCATTAGTAAAGATACGTTATCAATTTGCCACAAATACCTGTACTGACGATATGGTTCATAGGTTCATAATTTGTGACCAGGAATAAAAGACCCGGAATATGGACGCACAAGTTTTGCTGGGTTAGTGGGCAGTTTGCTGGAACTGGATTGAATCCAACATTCTGATCTTAGTTACAGTTAATTATACCGATATTTACTAAATCACAACAGATACTTGTCTTAAGATTGATTATTCCTTTTCTTAAATAGGGAATTACTGGAATACACATCCTACTAAACATCAAGTGTTCTTTGAGGCCTGACTATACTTGGTATGCTCGCGCTGAATCCGGTTCACCAAATCCAGTTTCAAAATTCTGCTCTCTACTCAAAACCTCTAATCGAGCGATTTATTAATGGACGCATGTTCATTCACTGAACGTACTGTTCACTTTCTCTTTATCCCAATAGCATTTTGGGGCATTCCTAAGGTTTTCATCGAGTGATATTAACATTTCTTGTACAATATTTTCTGGCACAACTGTTTTTCATACTCTGAAAAGATTTGATACCATTAAAGCTAACATATAATGAAACGGACCATTTTTGTTTGTTCACGTTTTTTTGGTAACGCCACTGAGCCTTATCCAGGTAAAACCTTTGTCTTCAAGAACCGGCTCTATTTTTGTAATCTTCCAGTCTGCTTGAGTCTTCTTTATGTTCGATCTCCTGATTCTCACATTAACTACGAAAATTGGAAAATGATCATTTCTTATTGGTGACAATTGTGAGTGATCACCAAGTATTTCACGTGGAATTTGGTGTTATTTTATTATTTATGCTATTATTACTACTCCTTACAAGGTGAACCTCAAACAAGTTAATTATCTTTTGTATAAGGAAAAGGTGAACTTTTCAAAATTCTCAGATTTACTTTTGGATTTGCATGAAGTTTTTCAATTTGGGTAATATCGAAGCTATTTCATTATATGGATGCGTAAATGGACACCATGGCTTTTGAAAACCTCAATCAAGGGAATATTATTTTGCTTCAATCTGGAGCTTCAACACTCAATATTCTGAGAATGTATTCAACTTTTTCCATATAGAAGTGGGATTGAATTCGGATAATACATTCAACAAAATCCCAAGTGAATAAAGACAATTTCAGCGTAAGTGAACCAAATGTGTTTCCGCCATCCTTTCAACTGAGCTGTTTGGGATCCATTTTTTCAATTTTTATAGGTTCATGTGTAAATCAGCTAACACTGGCTGCTGTACAGCTTTAGTCCCATGGTGGAAAATTTTGCACGCCACGGTCAACGGTCTTCTGAATCGAATTAGATTCTTAGAACGTTCCTATTCTTATTTGGATTCACAACTATAGGGCTATCAACTGCTAGGTGTGCAGGTCAGAGCTAAACTATGTTCATGTATGGTGAGTGAGCTTACCCGGAATTCGTAGACAGACCAAGGAGGTTCACCACGACTGGGGAAAGTTTCATCGTTTCACTCAAACTGTACCACCACTGCATCTGAAAGAAGACCTCCTCATTCCGATGTTCTGTTGTTTAGATTTTAATCTAAAAACCAAAACTGGTAAACCACCGAACAATGAAACCATCAACATAAGCCACTAATTAAATCACCAGTTATAGCAATCACTTAATCTCAGGGTTTGCACTAGGCTATTGATTGTGACTGTTTTCACCATATATCTGGAATATAAAGTCAGTATTCCGTGGACTCTTTGGTAGTTCAAAAATATCCGGATGCACACAGATGGGCGACCTGAGTGAGGTGAAGGACGACAATGATTGGGTTCACGTTGGGTGGGAGCAAGTAGCCACCCATCGGAAACTGTATGATAATATTGTGATCAACTTTAGCCTTCCTTCCAGATTAACCGAAGAACATTTGTATGATTGCTGACATGATAATTAGACATGGAGTTGGCATCGGTTTGTTATCCTGTCAGACTTATTTTCGCATGTACTTTCATCTATCTTAAGTATAAAGTATTTAACCGCTGAAGCGCGGTCCACTATCCCGCCTTAATAATTCTAACCTCACATTCGGTAATTGGCGTCCTGATGACCGCAAATATCATCCAATTCGTGTCTGGTTTACGCGGTCTGAAGTAATGTCTCAGTAATCAGCAAATAAAATTTACGGTTAATTTGAGTCACATTCGTCAATCGTGATGCTGTACGGAGTTTCAAACAAAGTTAATTCGTGCTTTGCAGAACAACGACGAGACTCATGCCACCCAGTCCGATTAGCCGGCATCTCACCTAGCCTCTTCACCCACCCAACTTCTCACTCGGTCGATCAGGACGTCCATACCTTCGGCCAAAGTGACTACATCACAGCTAAATGTCAACCTAAGGAGAGCAACCAGATTCGTGTGAAAAATGTCGGTGACACAGGCGTCAGTACAGACAGTTGCAGCATAAGGAGACAGAGCAAAAACACACGAAAATCTGATTTCTGTCAGTGAATTTAGTGGAGCCTTCCAAGCAAGCTTCACCGTCCATTCGTAGGTGGCATCGATTCTGTCATTGCTGCTGCGGTCGTTCCCATGAGAACTACACGCACTCCCGCTTGCCCGGTGCCACTCGAAAAACTGGAAATATACAATCGGTTTCGAAAGTAAAATTTGTTCATATAACCGGAAAGATAAGAACCATTTACCAGTCTTGTTCCTTGAACCATGTGAGCGCCAAACTGCTCCTGTGCGTTTGATATGGTTTAATGCAATTTTTTTGTTTGAAAATCTGAGTTGCTGGAATCCACAAAAGATGAAAACCAGTTATAAGGACGGCTATGGTGGTATTCTACAAAACCCTTGCACCTGGGTATGGCTAATCATCATGTGGTTCTTTTATACGACTGTCTAACCTATGCTTCTGACCACTTTGAATCGTGTTGTTTCACAGTCGTTGTGTGATGCAGTGTATATCAGTCTATTGATTGTTTCCAAACATATGCGCTGAATCATTTGTAGTTGTTATTCAAAATTACTTCTAGATGCAGCGCTTATCTTTGTCTGGTGTTTATGTAGTCGTCACAACCAAATGCAGATCAGGACAAAGAATGAGTGTACTTCTTTCGGATTCTTCTCATTGGTTTTGGTTACGACTAACAGCTTTCATGAACTTCCACCGTCAATCTTGAGCGTAAGTAAAATTTGAAGTTTCATGCGAAACAGATTTGTTGTATCAACACCGTTATCACAGGAAACCGTGGTCAGAGCTGAATTCAGGCCATTTTAGAGATGTTCTCTAATGATGAGCTTTAAATAGAGTGGAATTCGGGTATACTACTTTACCTCCAAACGGGTCGGCTGAAACGTCCACAGGAATTCGAAAGCAATGAGTACAAAACTGATAGCATTGAAGCCTGCAAAGCCAAACTTGGAATTTCATGTCCAATTGTTAATAGCTTTATTTAAACATAATTACTTATCTGTTTGTCAGTACAACTACATATTTTTCCACATTCCTGACTGTAAACACATTCCTCGGTAGATCATGCCTGTGTATAGTGTGGCCATTGAGAAAGAAAAATGTTTTATCCGCAGATTTATTTTTTTACATATCCTGGTTTCAATTGTGATTTCTATACATTTGTGTTTTCTTTTTATATTAAGTTGCACTATCGATGACTGTGTATAAAATGTGACCATCAGCTTATTCAATTGGTCATCTGATTTAGTTGTACAAAGGAAAAATACGGCTACTCGGTCGTGGAGATATGCATTTTACCTTAGAAATTTTGACGAGAAATCCATCAAGTACACAACCTGAACCCAAAATTGCTTACGTTTTATTAAGTGACAAACGTAATTACTAGAAAGACCACGTTTATTCAAAGTAGAATCCAGCAGTACAAACTAGGTTAACGATGAAACTAGTTGAAATGGCGCACAAACATTTTCCGATACTTACGTAGTAAGCGACCGATTAACTATTGAAGAAATATAAATGTCACATCAGACGTACACGTTTACTGTGTTGATGTACTCGAGTTGTTTGGTCAAGAATAACTGTAACCTTTGATACTTTGTCCAGAAGACGCCAAAAAGCATGCTGTTTTTGGTTACTGAATAGGCACAAAACCTGAACACAGTCTTGAAGAAACTTTCAAAGCATTCACTATGTTGCATTATCTGCAGTGTACAATATCTAAATGAAATTGACCCAGGTTGGATAGTTATGTTGATGCAATCAGTCACTTCTGAACAGTGCTACTGGACGGCTATATAGAGGAACCTCCTTCTAACCAATTGTTTACAACGAAGCCCTTTCATAAAGGTGCCTTTCGTATATGTTGATTTTTCTGTTGACCGGTTATATAAAATACATTTTTTGAGTGCAACTACTTTATATCCGGCTAGTTTGATTCTATTCAACCGTTTGCATGACGGATCAAGCCGTGAAAAAAAGATGAATATGGTCAAATTTGAGACGATGAAGACATTGCAATGTAGTACGCTGAACTGGATATTTGAGAAAACCGTCCAGATACTTTTGCGCCAGGATGAAAAAAACAGAACAGAACGAAAGATACAGGCGCCAGACAGCTAATGTCGAACCTTCTAAACATTCTAGTCACTGCGGTCATAGAGCTGCGTGTGGATCGTTCGAATTTGGTGATTCTATGACGAAACTCTCAGATGCTTTCATGCTTAACTCAGGTTGTTTAAATAGGTAGTAAAGCTTAATAACAAGATAACAAGTTCCTGGAGCTGCTGATATTGATTCGATCTACTTTAGAATCAGCTTTGAGTCAGAAATAACGCCAGGTTCATCACTCTTCCTCATCCACCATAAAGATATCGCCACGTGGTTGTCTGTCCTAACGGAGGAGAGACTGTTGGGAACAATAAAGATGACGAAGCGACTATTTTAATGATTAGGCGAAAGCGTTTAGTTCCGTAATCAGAGCGGGTATCCTCAGGTCTCTGAACAGGTATGCCCTCCGTGTATTTATGCACTCTTGAGTGTCTGGCATTTGGTGTGTCACGAGCGAACCACTTCTCATCATCATGTAAAAAAGTTCCAAAATAAACTGCTTGCAAAATTCCCACTCATAAGACGTGACCACTCTCCTATGAAATCCTAATAAAAATTCTACCTCGGGCTTTTCTTATATGTTTACGGCTACGATTGTCTTCTAAACAATCCTCTACAACACACGATTTACTGTAAAGTTCAGGATGTTTACAATGGCCAGACTATCACTATTCACTCATCAACTTCTGTACTAAACTTTTCAGTTCAATCCATGTAAGATCGATATTCCGCGGGTTCGTGAGACCCGAACGTCCCCATTGATGTCAGTTCACGCTGAATTTAGCTGCAGAAACCTTATGGATATCCTTTTGGATAACTCGGCTTATTTGTGAACTTTGGTTTAGAACAACGGACTTATGCAAACGAAGCTTAGCTTTGCTTATTTGGTGAAAGTTATTATGTTATCGTTATGTGAGTATCGAGGAAAAGTACGCGGTCGATAGCTTTGTGTGATTCAAGTCTATCACTGCGTTCATCGCAGCACAGTAAAATGGTTCTTCACGATCCGGTTGCCAGTATATACCTTACACTTCTTCAGTCCATCGGCTAGCATGTTGTGGTCTCTAACATCTTCAACCATTATCGCTGTGTGTTTCGCGATTTGTTTTCCTTTGGATCAATAAACGGAGCTACCACCATGTACCAATCAGGTATTTCTTCGTGTTCCAATCATTTCCATTACATGTCTGTACAACCTAACTATTAGTTGATTTACTCAAAAGGGAATAGTAATAAAATAATTATTTTCTAGACCTTCAAATCCGTCGGTCAGCACACTATTTGTACCAGTATCCTCTAAGAATTACTGAAACGGCTCACTTATCTGTCGTTCATCCGTGGTGTTGTTTCCACTGCTCATACATCCGCTGCTCCATTGCCTTTTGCATTGCTTTCACTATGCTCTTCTGTGTTTTGTTGTACACCTTAGTAAAGTCTGACTTGTGTAACGAGGATATGATCGTCAACAGCCACTGAGAGGACTTTCACTAAAGATCGCACCATGTTTAATAACTATTCAAAACGGTGGCAAACACTGAGGGTCAGGCCATTAACAAACCCGGGCCATTGCAGACGTGCTTCTTGCATTCCAATGTTCGGCCGGATTTTCCGACATTCGTTTGTGACGGTCCACCCTACCTTTTACCCAGCCCCTTCCTCGAGCTGTGTTACACCATCTCAGCGACGTTTTTAAAGCCCCGAATGAACGCTGAAACGTATTTATCTCCGAACAGCTGTGAATTGGGTATTTCTCTGGTTCCATCACTCTGTCAACCGTTGTGACCAAAAATGACCTTTGACCCCTGAAGTTTTCGCTTGCCATCAGCCGTAAAATCAAAGCTGAAAATACAGAGCAGTGAACGCGAACTTTGTTTTGCACCACCTTATCTCTTGGCTAACAAATTGTCCTATACTGTTACTGTACGATTGGCATGGCACACAACACACTTGTGCTACCCGTCAGCTCCCCCTAACTGGTAATGTCAACGAAATATTCGATTTAAGATGCAGCATGCTTGACCTGAAGATGTCAACCAACAAAGAAACAAAAGAGTTGCACAAACCTGAGCCACCAGCTGGCCCATAAAACTTTCTTCTAAGCGAAACTATTCACTATATGTGAAGAGCGAAAATTTAGACTTTGGCTAATTTAAGAGTAACTAGAGGTAATATGTCTACATATAATTTTGAATAAAATATTGTTTCAGAGAATGATAGTGTCACATCAGAAAAATGCCCTGAGGGTTCTTAAGCCTGATTAACTGAAGACTAACACTTATGCTTTCAGTCAATATAGAATGTAGTCTAAACATAGTAGATGAAATAGACATTTTTCTAAAGAACCACAGATACTGATCACTGTTTATGGGAGTTCCACTAGCGTGTTGATGCACTGTGAATTGCCTTCCGATTGCTTACGTGAATGTCTCACCGATCAGAACTTTGCAATAACCAGGATGGAATATACACTAACTTATGAAATGAATAATCAAAGTGAACATATAGTTGAAGGGCGTAATCGACAAATTCTGCTGCACCTGTTTGTTGCACACCTTTTCTGGAGTTCACCCTTTCGTTGGTTGCAGATGACCCAGACTGACAGTTGGTGGAAACTGTTGATGTAACCTTATATATTTCTATGTTCCGCAAAAGCAACCAAACTCTAGTCGCATATAACTCAACTCGTAAAACTATCATTACTGTCAACACTGACCGCCGGCTGGCAAGTAGATTAATGCACACGCCGACACGGTTAATTTGAAACCGCCCGTTGAAACTTTGCGGATCATAGGGTATTTCCCGGTATTTCTAAGCCGTTCACTGTAAGGTGGGAATGTTGTTGAAGGTCGCCAAACAAGTTAATGTGTGCCTTTTTGTTAGCGGATTTTAGTTGGCTATTGGAGTAGCCTTGTAATGTAGCACTGATCGGTTGGTTCCACACGTTTTTTTCTGTCTCACATTATTACATGTTCCAGAGTTTGACAAACTTCAACAACAGTAATACTTTGTTGAACACTGGAGTTCATCTTAGATACAGTGACTTCGGGAAAGCCTTAAAGCTATAATTTCTCTGAAAGTGTGAAACAGCCCATTCATAGGCCACCCATTTTTGTATATCAACACCTCTCCTTAACCGATTCATTTTAAGTCAACACAGTTTGGTGAATAAAGGACACCATAACGCAATTGGATCATAATGCTCTTCACTCGTTCCGTGCTTGAAGGAGATAAAACGTGGATCAGTTTCATTTTCCAATGCATCCTTTGTGTTGACAATTAGGTTGCACCGAATGAGAAGTTTGACTGAAATATATTTTATGCACCAAAGATCGGACAAGTTCGTAAATCTTAATATCATACGGATGAAAGCCAGTGGGTTTTATCAACGACCGTAACGTCTGACAGAAAGGTGTTTCATATAACTTTACTCTTCAGTTAAAACTTGTTTGGTACGTTAAATAACAGTTTGCCGCTCGACGAAAGATGTCCATCCAAACAGAAGCGATTAGTGATTTATAGATCTTGATAACAGAATGTATTGTGTTTCAGAGTTTAAGGGAGCCAGGCCTAATAATACTGATTCTGGGGAGAAGTAAGTAACGGAGATTGTAAATTTGTTGTTCTATATGTAAAACAGGAAAGCTGAGCGGATGTTATACAGGGAGTTTCGATAAATGTTTTCTAAAGAAAATTTCAATATGTTCTTATGAAATCTGAATGAATGTAGTCTTTTTCAATGTTCTGCGACCCTATCTTCCTTTAACCTCACCCAAATCTACATTTCTCATGTGATCATGTGAGCACACGTGACCCCTCGGGGTAATATGTCTCAGCCGCTACCAGTTCATGTAGGTTGCTGTACGTCATATGTTGGTTTACAAATCACAGTTACCAGACACAATCTGTTGGTTTCTTAGCAGTAAAGTTTGCAGTCATGCCCGTTGAACTTTTCATGTTTTATATCGGGGGGCTTTTTCAGCAGGACGTATTTTAACATCAGTTTCTTCAATTATACTTTAAGAAGATCACATTTCAGACTCGGGAACGTCAACCGCTTTGACGGGGACTCTGCGTAATGCCCAGCGGTAGAAGGGAAACAGGTGTATTGGTTGTCGTTTTGGACGCAATTTCGGATGAAGTATTACACCTCGGAAAGTTTGATCAGCACATCTATGTCACATGCTCGACGGTTTGATGACCGATTTGTCATTCGTGACACCCATTTGCGTTTGTGAGATGGCGGCCTGTGAATGGATTGTCCAGCGGCGAAATGCATCAAAATCGGGTAACTTGTACAGTTATGATTAGATGAAAGTAACTCTAACGAATTAGGTACAGAAAGAGGCGGTGGCAGAACAAACTGAAGGTAATACCGCACCAATTAAGACACTGTAAATAAGGGGAGATGAATAGTACTTTCAGATAATCGATATTGCATTAAACCAGTTGAGAACGGTGTTCTATAAAAATGCACTCGACAGGTTGCCACGAGTGACTGGTCAATCATGTGAGCGATGTTGATTGACCGCCGGACACTATTCTTCTTTCAAGATCTTTGTTTGTGGTCTGAACCGAGTTGCCATCCATAAAACCATGACTATACATGGCTACCATGCAGCTAAATAAGCTCCACTACTAAATTGGAGGCACTCCTAGGGTGAGGCTGTTGTCATCCGAAAACCATTATGTAAGAGTCCCTTGTTGATTGCGTCGTAAAACACTGTAGATAGGGATAGAAAGAACATGACAATAAGCGAAAAGTGCACTGTTGGTCCGAGAAACCGACTACGGAAGGGTGGATAGATGAGCCGCATTAGTACCACACATTTCAAGGTGTCGGATCAACGTCTGCGGCCGGTGATAACTGGTGAGCCACCACAGAATGGTAGTTCACAGTGTTGTCTTTTAGACTCTGGGGTGGCAGGAAGGTCCAATAATTAATTCCTTCAATTTCTTTTTCTCGTTGGTGATCTCATTTAGCAATTTCTGGTTGGCCCGAAAACTGACAAGTCAGTCCCCACTGTCCTTGCTTAAAATGAAGAGAGTTTTTCATTGTTAACCGAACAGCAGTCATTATCATCCGGAAAGGTTCACGAACATCAGAGCGCAAAAACTTAGACGGGCTCCCTGGTGGACACCACTTTTTATGCAACGGCCTAGTTGCTATTACCGTTGTACGTAATGGTGATATATTAGTCACAGTAGACGTCACACCTATAAGTCAAATCACTATGTCCAAACCCGATTCCCTATATTGGTATATTCTTTTGTGACCACTCCTTCGACCTCGAACATGTTCCAACCACGTTCCTTCGACTTATCTTCTCGTCTGACGTAACTTGGTTGTATACTTAGGCGTTGATACAAGAGAATTTACCGTCATTTTCCTACTCGGTTTTGCCTCGGAACAACAACCAGCAACAATTCCTTAATCGTGTCCCATTTTCTGCATAGTGATCAACGTACAGACAGATACGGAGACTGCGTTTCGTATTTCTAATCGGGTCATTGCTTCCTCGTTGCAAAAATTCAGGTGTCGGATTCTGGCGGCAACCGATAAGCTTATAAAACGATTACGCCATCCTCACTTGTATGTCCAAAACAGTCAGTGAAACACCTGCCGCGATTCGGTACGGCCGTCCAAATGATCAAAACCTGGTTGACTGTGACTGTCTAAGGCCGACCTAACTCGCAGTGGTGGCAGAAAACTCGTATTTTTTTAAAAATATTCAATCATATTTTCCTAAGTTTGTTCAAATTCCTGCTCATTCACTTTTCTGTAATTGATTCAGTCAAATGTAAGCATTGAACAAAGTCAATTCTGTTTGACGTACACTCGAGTTTCACGATTTCTGCGAAGGTGTTCTGTACATCTATTTTTTTCCATTCATGCGTGAAAGAAGCCAACCTTATGACAAACGTTCTCCAGCAAAATCACACACTGATGTTCACACCCAAGGGACTACAATTCCAAATATATATTATGTTGTTTGCCGGTTCATCATCCACAGTTGCACTGATGGAAACTTAATGCGCGATTGCTTCAGTTCATCTTCTAGCTATTGTAGGTTTAGCCTTAGTGTATTAGGTTGAACCAGAACTGCCAGAAATAAACACATTTGGGCAACTTATCCTTGTGGATACGCTTTTGAGGGGAATAAAATAATAACTCCGTTCTGATCACCACTTGGTTGATTAGTCATTCCGTCAGCGACCAAATCGATTTCAGTCCCATACAAACCGAAGAACGTCAATTTCAAACGAATTTTCAAATTCAAGTATTTCCTGACCATTATTCAACTCCAGTTAAAGTTAAATGTCCCAGATATCTTGGTTTCTAACATTTTTACATATTTTGGAGACCAAGGGCCCTAAAATGTTTAGGAAGATAATCTACACTAACATGGCTGCAACTATTGATCAAAATACAGCTGGTTGACGCAAATTTCGTCATGCAAACCAGTCAGTTTACCGTGGCATATTGAAGCATTTAAGCTGAGACATTTATGTCTAAGTTCACAGATGAAGTTGTCAGTCTAACCCAAATTTTTAAGTTGTGTTCGCGAAGTTATGTACATTTCGTATGACTTCACTCTCGTCAGTGATCTAAACCTGTTAGGTTGTAACCTCTAACTACGCGTTAGACTGATGGTTATATGTAGATAAGTGTATCTAGCTGCAAGTAATGCACAAACTGTCTTTGGGTACCGTATTAAAATTGTTTTCCACAAAATACTGCTTTATGTAGAAAAGACGATTAAATGTATTCAGGCAGAGCACTCGTTTTTCCAAGTTGGATGGGGTAGGATTTGGTGCACAGACAGAAGTGAGCAAACTATTATTATCAGAGAACACAGGGATAAATAAAAAGTGTACCTACACTGTCCTTCGAAAGATGTCTCCCTGTTTACACCCGGAGAGCAACCGGTATTAGAGTTGATCATTATTTCTATTCAGGTTACTGTGTTAGAGACAGTGTCATAGCGGTTTCTGTTCCCTGTTTCACTTTCACTGTTTAAGTATGCACCAATCTCCTTTGAACCCTGGCGCGACAGACTTTCGTGAGTTCGAACACGCACCTCATATTTCGGGTTACACCTGTTGTCTAGAAGTAAACTGTAGGTGTAGGTAAGTGAATTAGATTGTTGAACCCAACAGAACTAGTAGGATGTCAGTAAGTGTCAACCACCTGGTCGATCATAAAATTTATAACAAACGAGCAACAAGGCCGTAAATGACATTTATGGTGACTAATTATTCCTAAGACACCAAAGTGCTAAGAGTTTGAATTATCCACAAACTTTTCGATTGTTCTTTCCCTTTACAAATGTATGTAGGTACATGTCACAAGGACTTCTCTTTCGGTGGGATATTCTACATTGATATGCATGTACCTCTATACTATCATTTTGAATCTAGTTGATTCTGGGAGTTTATGATAGGCCTACCGGAGAAAACCCGATTTGGCCAGAGTTCACTAGCAAGTACACAAATTTAAACACAAACAGAAAGCTGATATACACAACTGGAAAAAATACTGATGTATTCGTTGACGGCCTACTACAAACAGCAGTAATGGCTGTTATTAAACCGGCACCGTATCTAACGATGTTACGGGTAAACGAGTGAACCAGGAGTCGTTCACAGTATAGAAGTGTACGGGACTAACTTGTGAGAAATGGGGGGAAGTTGATAACGTTGACTAAATAGCTTTCCGATGTAAGCCAGAATTTGGCAATACAAGCTTGAAAAAAGCCACCAACACCTTTGATATCAGCATGATATTCGACCTCTACAACGAAGTGGCCTTGTGAGTAGTTTGACTCACTCTGTAAAAGGGACGGCAATGAATACGGTGTCACTGCTAGGGTAAACGCGAATGCCGGTGATCCAGAAATTATGCACCCGGGTACAAAATCTGGTGCCTAAACTTCGTCATGGAAATTCCGAATAGAAAGTTCCGGAGAAAGATTGACCACAAAGTGGCCTCCTGGTCGAATCTATTTAGCAAGCAACATCAAAACACCTTTGCAACCAAACTAATCACACTAACTGGCACGTGGGTGAACATGCATTTCAAGTTAAGTCGCGCGGTCCTATTGTTCCCGTATTTTGATTATCATGGTTTACAGTCGATCGCACGTAACTGTTGATAAAATTCCCAGCAAACACCTCAGAGTTGGGAAGGCAACGTGAGGCTGGAAACGATCATGCATCAATGAGTGAAACTGGACAATATGAAAGTGCGATATTTTCCTAGCAGTGAATGCTATCAGGATAATGTTTGTAGCAAATGATGGGCACTAGATAACTACATCCACGAACGGGGCAGATATGCGAGTGAGTGACAGACTGATCGGGATCTACCAGTTTTAGCATATGATGTGTGATTCGCCATCTGTTTTCAGGTTTACAACACGGCTTGTGGACGGTGACCTGATGTTGTATGGTTATTTTATCAAACCACTAAGCGTCACATACAACCTCTCTGTGTTGTAGTCTCAGCATTGAGGCAAATTCAGTCAGTGTCAGTAAACCATTTTCTTTCATTTTAAACACAAATTGGTGTCCCGGTTGAGGTAGCATGTTGCTTCATCGAGATCGGCGTGGACATCTCGCTCAAAAATGTTGTACAGGCCACGACGCTTTGTTCTCTAGAAAACCGTTTGTCCTCGTGTTTTTAGCATCATCCGGAACTACAAACGCTGGCTGTAGAAGGTGTTTGGGAAGGTAGGCTGTTGCGTTTCTTACGAAAACGTTTTGTGCTGAGTAGTGATATACGCAGGATGCAAAGACAGTATTGCTTCGACCTTCACAAAACTTCTCATCATACGAATTTTAGTTATCTGATTTAGATCCAGAGTGAAATGTTCATATGCGTGTGTACTGATCGAACTGTGTCTAGCTATGAGCATAGCATGCATCTTACAATAATCCTGTTTGGTTAAAAATGATCGTTCTACGAGTGTATATGCTGTGAATGGAAATCTATCTGACTATGGTTTGAAATCCGTACGTTCAATTAACCTAATGCACATCGGAACTATGGACCCTCCGGTGATTAGTTCCTTCTGTATGAGCACGCACTAATGTCGATTTTACATCAGGGACGACTTACTTCTGAATCAGATCATCTGGAGGAATACGATCGTAACAGACATTTGAAGATCAAGTGAACCACAGCTGTGCGATCGTGACCTGGAACACATGTTAGGGATAAAAACTGTCGGTGTCGTAGTGCAGTGGAGTTCAGCGATCGTAATATACTACTGATA
>LUCH01001979.1:71455-91974 GCA_013368495.1 Paragonimus heterotremus | reverse complement strand
CCGTGTATTGCTCTGTCTAATAAATAACCCTTGTGGCATCCGCGTTCTTGGATCACAACACACATGAGTTTGTTCCCATGGCATCAATTGCACTAGCTATACTGCCATATTAAATGAATCAGATAATGATGATCAGTAGGACGCGCAGTCTGTTCTTTGTAGATATTGCACCCTAACATCGGTACAGATGTGTCTAGCGTTTTTACACCAAACTGTACAGCTATGCTAAAACCAATGAATCAAGGAGTTAGTTGGTCACAAAATTGTAGACTGTGAAAGCTGTGGCTGGAATAAGGCTTTTCGGGGGTTGAAAAAAAAACGTCAATCTAGTATGGTTGTCAACTTTCACTTTCTTCAGGCGATTTATTATTTTGAGTCCAGTCTAGTTTGATTTACATCCTGATGTTATTGTTAGAGCCTGACACAAAGTCGGATTCTCATTATGACCAATTGTTATAGTGTCCCGGAAACAAGGTGTTACTGCGTGCGATGACTTCCTACAAATCGTTTCTACGGGAGGAAGCAAGTCCAAGATAAGTGGGCTCAAATGTAATTTTCATGCCAGAACATTATAAATGTACAAGGGAGATTCGAATGATGATAAGTGATTCACTTCATGTTATTTATTACTTAGGTGACTCAACCTGAATACAGGCTAGTAAGACCTTGTAATCGATAAAACGTCACGGTCCATAGACCGAGGAGAGACAAGGAACACGTGTTAACACACCACGTACAGGTGGCCAAGACGCGCTGGAATTGCAGCCAATAGAGTAAGTTCTCAAGGTCAGTAACAGACAATCAGAGAGCGACCATAAAAGCAATCTGTTCGACATTGCATACCTAACACGGAGGTCGTCTGCCCAAGCAATTTTGGTGTCTTTTGCCTCTCTTAAATTTTCCCCGACTGATCACTATAGGACTATGCAACATTTTTCGTATGAATTTACACGGTACAGAGGACGTTGAGGGGTTGGCATAAAACAGCTGAATATCAGTCCTAAAGATTCTCTTATCCAAATCGCAAATGAAATCCATAAGTTATCCTATTACGGGAACATTAACATCACTGAAATCACTTTCCGTATAGCTAAAAGCATAGTGTACCTCATGGCGCTAATGCCATCCGTTGCAGAGACAAAACAACTTTTTTGGTTAACGTTCATCAGTTTCTTTTCTAAAGATATTTCAGCACGCTAAGAGTATCAACCTACTGTGACCTCCAGCGAGCATATCGATGACTTTGCTGATATACTGTGATAATAGTATGCACAAAATAGTTTGTGTCTCTTACTGACAAGATTTCCTATGACCTTATGGCTAGTAAGTTCAAGAACAACGATTAATTCCACTTAATCAATTAGTTTTGGCTTTATATTTTATGACTGCTGATATGAACTCACTTAGAGAAAATTACAGAAATGAACTGTCTGGCCGTCTCATAGACAAACTTTCCAGTTTTCCTGGTGTTTCAAATAATGTTTGTCTTGGCTTTTTATGAAGATCAGACAGAAATTGAAGGAAGCTATTTAACAACGGTCCTGGCAGTATTTGCTACACAAAACAGTACACCTCTAAATACAGCACCTCTCTTCGATAGTCCGAGGGATGACGTTTTAAGGGGTTGAGTGTACGTTGGTTTCTTCTCAGTCCGCTAACTGTTAAGTGTCATTCCTAAAAGTGCCTTCGTACCACTATCGAACGTTGAGGTGTTTGCCTTGATAAATCAGCCATTCCTCCGGTTAGCTCATAAACCGTGATACAAAAAAATGTTCGGATGGTTTGTCCAATGATAAATTAATGAAAGCGGGCTAATAGTTACCAAATGTTCTTAAGACTTCCATGGTTGTATTAGGTGATATATTTGAGATTTTCAGAATAACTCAGCAAAGCCAGACGTTTATATTATAGATGGGATGAGCCATTGATATCTTACAGCATCGTATATTTCTCCTTGGGAAGGGCACAAACATTCTGGTGGCTAACGCAATTCTGTACCGCAGGCTAGTAATAACTATCAACTCTGAACACATACTTGTAAGCGCGCCTTAAGATGGAAACTCTCCAAGACGATCATCCGCAATTTCAACGTGACTCACCCTTCGAAGTAGAATTTCAAATGGTTTGTCAGTGTTTTCAAGGCTCATCTGATTCGTATCATTGTAGATCAACAGAGTAACGGTGCCCCACTCCGGAGGGACCGGGATGCTCAAGGGTGCCGAGTCCACGAACGCAAACATATTGAAATCGGATGTTAGGGACTAAACATATAGAAGACAAAACGTAGCCAGCAGATGTTAGTTGTTAAATGTAATGTTACGAAACTTTGATCAACTACTGCACAAGAAAACGAATTTAAAACGTTTTTTTTTCTACTCCATGAAGTGGGCTCTCTTTATCGAATAATTTGATACGTGTGCATTGAATGGAATCAAGTGTTGCTAGGAGACGACAGCTGCAAAGTGGGAGTGAATCACGCAAAACAGGTTAAAAACGAATACTGACTCCTCGGCAGTTCGAGCAGATGGTACGCGGGAGCCATCACAGCTGAATAAAAGGGTGCAGCCGCACTTCCTTGACGTAGGTTCTGAAAACCGTGTCCCCAACATATCCTGCTTAGGCAGCTGTGGTCATTATCAAAGTGGACATCGGACAAGACTTAGGAATCTGGTTGTCGTACAATTGCTCTTTTGTTCGTCATCACGATAAACCAGGTGAACATGGCCACTCTGTATGGAGCATGCTAAGGCAGACATTTTCCATACTGATCATAAAGTGTTTCAAACCCATTAGGGGGTCTAGACGACCGCTGATTGATATTGTTAACTCGGTGGCGGTTACTGGCTTTGAAAAGCATATAACTGCTTTAGATCTGCTACGATAGTGATAGTAAACTTCCTAGGCGTTAAGTACGAGGATCGGTTGGACATCTTTGGGCTTAGCTCACCCCAGCACCGAAGATCTTGGCAGATTTAGTTCTCACATATTTATTTCTCACTGAGGGATACGCAACAAACCTCGTCATCTTTGTGAACCAAAATGGTCTACGAAGACGGGTGAAGTTGTACAAATTAAGCCTTAGATTTATGATTACAAAAAAAATCTGTCTCGCAAGCTGGTAACATAGATTAAAATGGTACTTCTATTCTCTATCAGTGTACCCCTTGAATTAAAACTTCAGATGATGATAGTCTCAAATTTTTTTAACCGAAGCTGATCACCAAGAGAGGTAATCTCTATTTATTCTTTTCCACATAGTCAATTGTTTCTATAATGAGGTTGCAATCGTAAATAGCAGTGCTACATTGATATTTCCCTAATGATATTTCATGAAAACTGACGCCTATATGACAGATGAAAATTGAACCTACCAGGATGTGGTAGGCTCCAGCCCCGCGCCCACATGTCAGTTTACCGAATTACTCAGTGTCTAAGAAAGTTGCACCATTCGTCTTTTATATTTGTATTTACCAATTGTTTTGAAAATGAGAGGAATGTGTTCCCCGAAAAGTGAATGTTACCCGTTCAGATGCATGAGTGTTGTTTTGGTACAAAAACTCTAGCAAGTGATGAGGATAGATCACGTTAACTAAATTGCCTATAGTTCCTGCAACACTTAAGGACCTGACCACAAGGGTTATGAAATGTAGGGTTGGTAGCGTGTAGTTCATGAGTCTAAACAACCATGAAATCAGTTGTTGAGAGCAAGTTTGTCCGATCAACAAAGAGAGCATTTACTATTTGGTGTCCATTGAGGTCACATAACTTACTGTTAATGTACCAACACGCAGCACAAAGTAGGTGGTCAGTATAGATGCAAGATGAATGAACCGAATCCTCATTTTTGAATAGAGTGTTCAGGAGATAGAAAGTACTATGTGAATTCATTTCGCACACTCTCGTCCATCGTCAACGTGTGACTAGCATGAGAACAAAACAAGACTGAAATGAACGGGTTAAAAGTACACATCAGCCTGAATCGTGATTGGTATTCACGGCTAAACCCATGGCTGTTTTTGTGCTTGTAGAATCGACTACAGACAACTGATCAACAATGCTTCGACATACTTGTGAACTGTGAACGTTCATCAAGAACTTAAACGAAGATAAGAAATTAACGCTGTGACCTGTGGTCGATAAGTGTTTTGTGATGGATGAACTGATACCACGTCAGGAGTACCTGAATATTGCCAGTGACACGATGTGTTCCAACGATGTCGATTCTTTGTTTACAAACGTACCGCTACGGGAAACGATAGATTTTATATGTGATTTTCTTTGCAATGCACTTATCGATCACAAGGCACAGCGTCAATTTCGCACCTTCGTTTAAGATCTCGATGAATGCCCACAGCTCATAAATTCTCAAGCATATTGAAGCATTGTTGATCAGCCGTGGATAGCTGGTCCTATGTGCACAAAAACAACTGACTGTCAACCTCTATTTACCATGGGTTTATCCGTGAGTACCAATCACGATCCAGCCCAACGTGTACCTGTGGTCGTTTCATTTAAGTCTTGCTGATTTTGCTTTCATGCTGATCACACGTTGACAACCGACGAAAGTGTGTGAAATGAATTCACATCGTAATTTGTGTATACTGACTGCTTCATTCAGATGGTTCAAGAGAGCTCAATATTTCAAATCTTTTTGTTGGAATACACTAACATTTCATTGCGTTCATCCAACTTTATGAACAGTCCCACAATAATCTCTGGGCATCTCGTTATTTTTTAGGGGATGTTTTGTGATTCATTTTGATTCAGTATCAAGACAGTCAGTTAGAAGCCACGGTCAATTGCTGGCCGACGGAAAGCCACATCGACACATTTTGCATAATCCTTACTTGAACTGTGAGCGGTAGATTGCAATCCATGCCTAATTTCTGCACGGTCGAGCACAAATCTGGTACGGTCGCCGATGAGCCATCTTTGTTGGCAGGCATTGTAACACTGACATTTTGGGCTAAATCCAGCTTGTGTAGACCCAGAACTGCTAAGTTTGTGGTTGTCACTGTCGGTGTATTATCCAAGATCAGTGCGGCTTGGAGCAAACCACTGTGTGTTTGAAGTAAATTGGTCAGTACGTTTGATGCGGATGATGCCTGCAAGAAAAAAGGGTTAAACATGTTAGCAAAAGAACTCTTTTGTTCTCATAGGGAATTTCAGAGCCAGTACATACCAAACAGTTGAGCCATGAGGCAGAAGGTCAGCAATTAAGCTGTTGCTAAAAATGTCTTCGTTTGAGGCCGCTGAATAAAGATTGGCACTATTAATGTTGTAACTTGATTATTTGATTGGGCATTGGTTCATTAATGAACCATTACACAAGTTCTAGGGGTCCGTTATAGGTGGAAATCAATTATGTGAATAGACAATGGAACATTATCGCCTTTCCAAATTGATACATAGTGACTTGGTTAACAAAAATTGTTTTACTCGTTCATTTTGACTGATCGACAAATAACAACCTGGCAGATGAATTACCTCACACCTCTAAGTGTTTATGGCAACAATCATTCACTTGATTTCTTTGAATAGATAAAAATATTTTATGATGCCATTTCGGAGGCCGAATACTACAACCATTCACATTGGCTGACACATTTAAACCTCGCTCCGACAACTTTACCCACTCGATGCATTCAAACCACAACTAGTTCTCCACGACAATTGATCGTAAACTTATAAAAGGTCCTTGGGCCAGTGAGAACAAAACCAATGAAAAACAAACTTGGTTGGTACTGCTGAAGTGAGATCAGATCATGAACTTGCTTCTCATACTTCAAAAGGTGGATTTCTTGCTGATCAAATTTTCACATATTTAGTACTAATTGTAAATTTAAAATGTCAATGAGGTAGGATGATTGACTGAAGCCCGAAAAGAACCGTTACGTTTACTAATATATCAACGGATTAATAAAATGGTTCATATTGTCATTTATTCGGATATTTGGTGAGCACCAGAGAAGTATGTCAAGGAGCAATAAAATTCTGCGCACATGAAAGATTATTGAAGAAGTGTACGGTTGAGTCCGAGAACACGGGAGTCAGTGTGTGAATCATATCAAAGGCTACAATAAAGGTTGAGATAGGTCTGGGAAAAGCTGAGGATTGCTATCGTTCAAGTGGATCTGTATCAACATACCGACAATCAAAGTCCATTCAATCATAACGTTAATACCTCAAACTTCCGACAACTAAAAATGTTACCAGTACACCATACCGCTAGGTTACAATTCCATCAGATTAAACCCAAGACAATATTGAGGTGGTGACTCTTATGTACATTCACTGACGGTCGAATAATCCATATGCATGTGATGCTGTAAAAGATCTTGTTTAATCAGACCAGTCTAATATAACAAGCTTTTTCTGGTTGTACTGAGTGCGAACAACATCAAGTAATTAACTCGCCAGCAATGTCATTGAAGGGAGAACGATAACTTCTGACAGTTTCTTGTCGTTTGTTTCGCGGAAGAGGGTCAACTTGAGAATAGAAAACTGTTGGGGTTACACGAGTGATACTCAATACACGATGGACAATGTCTGAGTAAACTCGAACCTAGTATTTTCTTTCGGAAGGAGGTGACTAGAAAGTCTATGAGAGCGCAACAGCTGCTATTAACTTATAATGGTGTCTCACTTACAAATGGTATTCTTTCTACCGTGAGTCCGAATCTTATTGTGGGTTGTAGGCACAAGCCTGGCGAATGATTGCTTCATTTGGATACACCGCCTTTATCGCGGTCACGTGGCCTATTCGGCATTTACACTGCCGACATTTTTCCGCGACTCAACATGACCGCTTTTTTGACAGTTGGTTTTGACGCACTTACCGACGTGATGAGTCCTCCACATCCGATGTGGGATTGAAAATTTGAAATAAATTGCTACTAACTGATACCAACCAGAGAGTTGTATGAGGTATCACAATCAACTCTCCTAACTAGTGTCACTTTGTATATCCAAGAAGACCATTTATGTGACGCTTCAATGGGGAGGACAGATATAATGACAGTCACGTAGACACTGCTCAGGGTGTTCGTAGTTTGCAGCGTCGTGAAACTCCGGCTGGCTATGTCAAACAGAACTCTGTACACTCATTGTGAAAATATTATTAACCAATCGGCGTACTACTGACGAGGTTCCCTTCAAAAGCGTGCATCCGGAGTTGGACTATTTCTGTTATGATACCTCTCTTGAACGGAAAACTCCTTCAGCGGAAACCTCTTCAGCCATCACACGAACAAGCTTTGTTCCTGAACCTTTCTACACAACCGCATATATTTGGTTCAGTGACAGATGTTTTGGTTCAAAAATTAGTGCACTCATTGAGTGAATTTCCTGGACACTTGAAAATAAACGCTCTCTAGTGACTAATCATACTTTTTATCCGACGTCATAATTGAATATTCATGCACTATGAAGCGCATAGTTACTAATTTTAATTACTTGTCGCGGCGATATCCACTGTGTATAGAAGCTACAGTTTGGAGCCCAGATAAGATGATACCAAACTAGTCACATCGTAACTTTGGTAGTTTTTCTGACTATCTCGTCGTGGATACTAACACGAAATAATCAACGGCTAAATTGTAATTCACCTGGTTGATGATGTGAAATTTTGATCCTCTGCAGTAGAGATTGATAAGAAATACTATCACTTCAACTCTGGGTTGCATTTCCTGGTAGGGTGAAAAGTCTCCTTTTTCTATGGCACAAACGACCGAGAAATATCAGAAGTTATCATTCTCTCGACAGTTACATTATTTACCCATCAAGCCCTATTCCTTCATTTTGTCCCCACAACTGACTGTCATCCCTGAACCCACGAGTGATCACTGTTTTCCAAGGCCACAACGACTGGAAAACATTGGTGCTTTCAATGTCTACATTTCCCAACAAGTTGGTCAGCAGGCTGCTTTGTCAAGTACCCTCTCACATCTGTAGCTTGACGTGTGCTCTGTCGAAAAGGTGAACGTACGATTCCAGCACTGTTATTCGTTTGAGCCCACTTCTAGATAAACTTACATTCAAGCATTCCTTTCAGGATTTCTATTGAAGACAAGGCTAAATTTCGTAGTGAAAGTGAAATGGGCATCGTACTGAGTTCCAGAAAAGACCGATATCTGTTCGAGCGAATATCAGTGAACAGTAAATTGTACGCTGTCAGACACAACACATCAACTAAAACCTATCGAAGTATATTTGAAAAGCGTTGTATCTTTATTCTGTCGGTGTATCTTTCAACAGACAGTTGTTCATATGCTACCAAAGACGCTTTCTACTAAGCCTTCATCGACAGTCTGAAGCAGACTGAACACTGACATCATCATACCGACCGGCGATTTTAATGTTCACCTTCGTCGTCTTCCCCCAGAGAAGAAGCGACTGGGAGGTATGTTTGTATCCCGACAGAACACACTGACAACGGCGAAAGACTGTTGCAGCCGCGTGGCTTTCACAGTCTCTACATTTAGAGCATCGCATTTTAACATGAGAAAAGGCTGTTCATGAGGCAACCGTGTTTACCACTGCTCCATCGACCTCATATTAGGCAAGACCGAATTATCATATGTGAACACTCAACCACTTTCGCTTGTGAGTAATGATCAGGTTGCCCGATAGCCTCGAGAGGAGACACAGTTACTGTCTGTTAACTCCAATCGATGACCCCTCGACTAGGACTTCTCTCCAAGTTGAAATCACACAAAGCATTGACTTGTTGAACGGTATTTGATTACTGATGGCAAGGATATGCACTACTGACGAGCTCTAATGAGAGCGAAACTCGAGTCTAGTGCTTCTTTTCGAAAGAGGCCGACTGGAAAGTCTATGGGAATGCGACAGCTGCGATAAATCGTGGGTGATGTTCAATCTATATGAAAATCAAAATCCTCTACTACTCATCAATAAGAAAAGACATTGTGTTACACAGAGACCACCCTGTAAACCTGTCTCGGACATAGCTCGATCATGTAGCAGTCAGTTACAGGTAGCATCACTCTGTTAAAGATTGTTGCGCATTTTGCAGCAATCACTTGGACTCAGATTGCACCGTTGTGCGTGCTCATTTTGTTTTGTCATTTGCCAAAAGGTTATACACTTGTACTTTGCAAAACAATTCACTTTTATTCGAGCGGGGACAATGTGAAGTATATCTGCCAGGAGGCACTGGTGAACAAGTTACCAAGTTCGAGCTAGGTGACAGAACTTGACGAAAACTGGGAACGAAACACGCTGTGTGGAGGTATGTTCCAGAGGAGCTGTGCAGTTTGGACAGAATTGGATTTCTGTCACGTCCGCCAACTTTGTGAACAAGCGTCGCCGGATTACTCTGGGCTTTGAAAATGATGGTGACTGTCGAGAACTTAAACACAAGTTGATTAAACGCTTGCACAAAGACCGCGAGCACCATTTGGTCGAATAGTCTGAAGATGTGGAACGAGTTTTTTATTATCTGGGAATAGCACAGAGGTGTCTTCTCTGATTCATGGTTGTACTAGTCGTCGAGTCGGTGTAATTGAGACCATATGTGAAAAAGATGGTTTACTTATCACCAATCAAGCACGCCGACTTGACAGGTGAACTGAGCGTTCTGAGGAACAGTTCAGTTGGCCTCAACCAGATCATGTAGACGACGAGACTCGACTGATCAGTTATTGCGTTCCAGACGACCTTCCATCAGAGGCACTGAAACTTAAGTCAGTGAAACGTGACACGATTCCTGCACCAGATCAGTCTAGTGTCTGTTGCATCCAAAGTGCTTTCCGATCTTACAGTACGTCAGCTCATTAAGTCCAGGGAAAATCGGATACGTAAAGAGCAGTCAGTATTCCGATCCAGACAGGGATGCGCTGATCACGTCTGTTCCTTACAACGGTATTGGGGACACTGACATTTTTATGGACAGCCAACGGTCGTAGTCTTTTTAGACCTAAAGGCTGCTTTCGAATAGGTTCCTCATAACGTTCTCTTCATCGCAAGAGAGTTCCAGGGAGATACGTGAGCGTGTTGAGATCACAGAATGCCCACTGCGCAAGAAGAGTGAGGAGTTGTGGACAACTGTCTCGGACGCCTATCACTTCTAATGTTGATTGCCACAGTTAGCTGATCTTCCGCTTCTTGGTTAATTTCGTCATAGACGACATTCTGGTGAGTTCATTTGAGGAATCTTTCGAGGTTAGTGTCAGTGTGCGAATAACACTCTAACTTAACCCCTTTGTCAAAGACAAGCAGACTGGGAAACAAGGTGAGTGGCCAGACTGGTTTGTAGGGAATGTGCTTCGCCTCTTCAAAGTGCTTGAAAAATGAAGCCTTCATACTCTTAAGTTCTTTATTGTAGGCAATCCGTTTGAGACCGTGGCACCTTCACATTCCTGGGTAGTACTATCCCGTCAGCCTGTAATATTTTTGATGACATCAATGAGGATAGCAAGGACACGAGTTAACTTTGCCAACCTGCATTAAGTGTTGCGTCTGTATCACCTCCCATATATGTGTTTTCTGTTTTTCTTCATGATTGTGAAACTCGACCTGTTCGTGATGAGGATATCAGCAGATTAGCTATGGTGGACCATCATTGTCTCTGCCACTTAGCCTACATCAAGTGGACTGGTCGCGTGAGCAACAAGACTGTTCGGTGGCGCATACCGAAGAGCACTCGGGATGCGCAATGGGTTGGTCAGTTAATCACGCTACATAACATGGATGGTTGGACTGCATACTCCGTTTACCAGGTGGACATTTCATGTACCGGGCGTTGTATAATGAGACCATAAACCGTTGAGTAAAACCGCATAGTGATCAAGCAATAGCGCAGTCACGAACTACGTAGGACATGACTGTTCCGCTGCGTGAAATAAATAGATGTCCCTGTCCAGGTGGGGTCCTTGTAGTCACTTAAATTGCCGGCTCCAAACGCTCTGTAGTGTACCTGGAATCACATCTATGCTAATTCTTTTGCTTAGACCCATTTTTCAACTTTCTTCCTTTTTAACCAAGCTAATCCACGTCATTGTTGAGGTGGTTCGCGGTCCGAGCAATGTTATCTTCTTGTCTGGTTCAAAGCCGTTGTGGGTGAATGAATGGACGAGTGCAATTTTGTACCCGTAGTAATGGATGTGTTGTTTTCTCAATACTGTTCACTTCCGAAGTGTGCGTGGTTTGTATCGGCCCAATTATCGATGTCTTTTCGAATCTATCTACACCTTTAACTTGATTAATTCGTGAATGTGAATGTGTCGAGATCTTTGTTATTAGTTTTTTCGGTACACTTCATTTTGCACAATGTTTAATTAACTCCACTATTTCTACACAGCGAGTGACTAAGAGATTGAATTGTTAACCATTTCCATTTGGGATGTGAATGTGTAGGTGTCCGATATTCAGCTTCATTATGTACGTTCAGGTGAATGCTATCTTTGAATATATTTGACAGTCTTTGCCTGTTTGAAGTAGTTGAGCTGACTTGTTAGAATACCTTTGCCAGAAAAACGGGCGATCCACTGTTAGGCCATCTAATTAATGATGTGATATTTGACACAACATAAAGTCTAGGATCGTCCGGCCGGATATCGTTGATGGCCTTCGTTTTTTTGAGAGACGTATGTTCCTAGGTCACCGTACCTTCAGCATTGCATGGTGAACAATCTTGGCAAATGGCCTAGTTGGGATGGAGATTATACGGCTTGTATGGTACTTTTGGAACCAGTGAAACAACAGACTAGAATGAAAAACTTGAGCACTAGGCTCTCAGATTAGGCACACGCGGAAGAACACGAAAGCCATCTGTTCGTTCTGTTCAGGCTGAAATGCGGTGTCACACAGACGATCAGATCTGACATGGCTGATTGCATAGGGCGGTGGCAAAAGTAGATTAGCATACGTATGACGATCATTCGATCAGTCAGCTGACTCAGGTTTCCGCAGCCGGTTTGTCGGGAAGTCAGACATAGTTCCAAAGCAATGTAGACAGTAAGAAGCCACCTCGTTTACTTTGATAAGTAGGTACTTCGCCGGTGGACTTAGTTATCACACAAATATTCAGCAAAAACACAGGTGAAAACTCCCCGGTTTAAAATGGCTTGAGGAAACAAAAAACGGTGAAAACGGTACAAGGCTAACTACTGAATGACTGTTATCTTGTACGTAACGTTTCTGTTGTTCGATCTAGGTAGAAGATTATCCGAAGCAACTATGTAGGACTTTCTGAAATCCACAAAATTCTACCACAGTCCCCACTCAAAAATTGTTAGTGAAGCTGTCACGTGTCAAACTAGAAAGAAATAACGTTTTCACAGACAACTTGTGTAAATTTATTCGTCCCTGAACTAGGAAAATTTGTTCCCATCATTTGCATTCCTTATTTTTCTCACTAACTTTATTCACCCCGCTTTGTTTTATTGAACTAATGTGTCATTAAATGTCCGCGGCGCAAGTAGCCATTGTTGTCCTGGTTTACAGGCGTGACGGTTCACCTTTGACCTTGTTGGTCCGGCTGAGAAATGATTGACTTCTAATGAGTAGTAGGAGATTTTGGTTTTCATATAGATTTATTTGTTGGACGAGACTACTGTCGTGAACGTTTGGAGCTTGCCTGTTGTAATTACTGACGCGTTTTCTATAATAGTATCGTAGAAATTCTTGGGTCCAGTTTTGTTTCCAATTTTGGGATCCGTTTTTGGGCTACGTGTAACTTAACTATCAGACTTGGATGGTTACAGTTTGTATAGAGCATTGCAGACCACTATCACAAATCTGTGCAAGTTTCATTCTAACTTACCACTTTTGACTGGTCTGCTGCGGAGTTCTGAAGTGACAATTCCTCCCAAATGTTATCCTCGGAATCAGTCAAACCTGAAAAAAATACAGAAACAGTAGCACGATTTAAGCCATGAAGCACAGACATTTCGAGCTCATTAACGTAGTTCGAATTTGGAATTGAACTTTATGACAATATTTACAGTCATCCGCGAATCGAGGACTGTTTTATATCGGATGCACTTTGACAAGTGTAAGGTCTACTACATTGTTGGAATATATACTTCAAATCGGACTTGGTATTTATGAGTTATGAGGTTATCGTATGAAGCTACCAAGCAGTATGAGGGCTCTTTTGTAGAGTATGCTCGAAAAGACTGCATTTTTGATAAGTTCTTTGAATGTTCGAGATTCCGAAAGTAATTTCACGTAAGAGAACAATGACAGGGGGAGAGCCAGCGTGCTTCATATGCAACAGCTTGGGAGTTCAGTCTACCCAGCAAGCTAAGTCCTGCACTGGGGAAAGTTTTATGATTCTTAAGCCTCAGCCTAGTATTCTTGGATAACTTTCTTGGATCACGAACTGTGCACGCACTTTATTGCGAACCGCATCCTACAGTTGGCTGCAGTTTCTAAGCAAACCGAAAGTCCATTCCATCGTTTATCATTGCAGATACTTCGATACCGTTTAAATATTTGGTTTTTATGTGTCATCACCCTTTAAGTTACTAACTAGCCCAAATGTTTCAAAGTTTCTGCTATTAATCAATAACAGAGGATGTTCTACACTACGATCTTTAACAAAAGCTTGACAAATCAACCTGATACTTTGTTTGCATTTCAGATATTTGCAAACGGCTCAACGCAGTAATGCATCGACAAAATATGGAAAACGGAACATCATCAATAACATCCGGTGGAATATGATAAAACGTCACTTGCTGAAACCGGGAATCAAAGGCACGTGTTTTCCAAGTGAACCCGATGTCACTCGCACAGTTTGCAACACCCGTCTGCTTGAGAGCAACCAGTTGTGCAAGCACTTATTGCAAGTAGTCTGTAGTGAGCTGTTGATGTCTGTCGCTTGAGTCGAATTAATTACATGCACAAAATCATTTCCAAGTCGTGTTGGCAGTCAAGCTGAATAAAACTTGCAGGCCTGTGACAGGTTTGTAAGGAAACCCAATTAACCCTTTCAAAAATGCTTCATTTCCGTAGAAAAAGATTTCGACCAGTCAGAATGTATAGAAATCCCCAGAGTAGACTGGAGTTAAAATTTTATAATATTTTAATTACATTTTTAATCCGTCATGCCCTGGTTTCTCGGCGGTATTAAATACAATTTTTGGTAGTTAATGTTTATAGGTCACCATACACCGTATATATAACCACGTATTTTTCATCTGTTACGCGGATTTTCCGGCTAAACAGGGTAATAATTTGTACTTGTTTTTCATTTGATTTCGAAGGTACTAGCAAGGTCAGTTGCGTCATCCTTCGGAGTCATTTTGATTATCTCAAGGTAAAAGTTTGAGTCTTGTCAAATGTTTTCTTTTATTCCACTGTTGATCCGGTAAATTTTCCTAGGCGTTCATAACACGTTTTTAACCAGCCTTTAAGTTACTGCTAGTTAAACGTTGCTGACACTTGACCGTATTCTTCATGCATAATTTTCGGCTGGCTTCGGTTTGAAAAAGTGTATTAACCTGGATGTTCGCTCTTGTAACGGTTTTAAAAGGTTTATCTATATACAATGCTATAGCCGGATCCGAGTGACGCACATTTGGTGATAAACAATCTTTTTCAGTACTACTCCAAACCCGAGAGTTAACAAGAAGATCCAATGTTTCAACGACAGCAATATAGCCGCAGAGTTATGAGTCTGGATTCATCAGTTGTAGTTTGGACATCAACAATCATTGCTGGTAAGACGTTTGGCCAGTGGGAACACTGATCACCGGCGACTTTGTCCGAAAGTTTGAGCCCATGGACTCAGCTGTGCTTAAACTGAGGACAGTGGAGTAATGAGCAGCGTACTCTCTGAGCAACAACAACAATCGATAATTTGACTTGTTGGTAACATTTCATTCCTAAAATAAGAACTTAGTCGGGCCGTAAGATGAAAGCTTAGATCGTCTGTGAGTGATGTTTAGCTTGCAGCGTTTAAGGACCTAATATATTCCAACTGTACCGTCTTTAAAAGTAACAGCTCACCTAAAGCAAACTAAGTTGGGTTGACGACAGGTTTGGCTAAAACGCGTACAAGTTACGAACTTCCTAGAATGTGGTAAATTAGGAAGTCGTGGGTTTTAATTTAACGCTTTCAAATTAGATAAATAACTCACCTGGGCTCTCTAGATCCACGTTGTAGTCCAAAAATTTGGGATTTCTTTCGATGTCCTTAGGAACGGAATCATTTATTTGCGAAACAGATACCTGGCGGGAAGAACAGTGTAATCAAAATTCGGCACAACTGGAGGTAGATACAGTATGCATATGGGTTGTTGAAGACCGTTTTCGAAATCTCTTTACCAAACTATCTTTTAATGACCTGTAGGTGGGAATCTTATTAGTTATGAGGTAAGGATGCGCAATAGAAATTCATGCAAAAGGGTTTATTGCAGAAGTGGGCACTCGTTATGATGTGACCAATGCTGACTCTTAACAAAGTATAGTCGACAGTCTCACTGTCAAAAGACGAGAATGCCACGGTTTCAGTCACATCTACGATAGTTTATTCAGCCAACGAAACCTCCCTCAGCTGATCACATGTTTCGATAATTACATCCCTTTTGCTTTTTTGCCTAACTCTGTCTTTCTGTAGATGCAGTGTGGTGTGCCAGTTCCGCCTGACTGATGTGCTCCAACCACAGGTTTGTCGAAGAAGTCAGCAAGGCGATTGTTGTACAGGGCACATTACATTGTTGAAACTAGCTTGGCGAGAAGCCACAGAGACAACTGTGACCACCAGCGGACTCTCTGGCTAGGCACGTACAAGCGATGGCACATACCGTCTACTCATTTTGTTCGGAATGAAGTATAGCATCACCGAGGCTTGACCACCAATTGGGCGCAAGAGACAATGATGACAGGTTCGTTGATTTGCCGAGGTTGTGACTGACATTCAGATAAGAAAGAGAACAACGCTACTCACATAACCAAACATGACTGATCACTTCTTATCAAACGTTTGTTTTGAACAATACACGTAACTACTAACTCGCCAGTTTGTTTGGTTCAGTTCGCTGTGGCCATGTGTGAACATCGATCAACTATGTTATTTCATGACAAGCCAAACGGATCGCGCAATCACTGTGTGCGATCAAAAGTCTGTGTTTATCTTATGGCTTGAAGGCTGAACTTTTTCTCAGCGGCCCGTCATGAGACCGCTTGTGATAATGTAGCACACCAAGTATATCCACTTGAGACGTTGAGACAACTGGAACATCATACAAACCTGATTATGGCGATCGGTTTACACATACTAACTCGATTTACCATACGGCATTTCTGTCATCGTATTATAAATTACCTGATGGATTTAGCTCATACGTTCTGGATATCACCACATTTTCTTCAAGCTTGTGGTCATCATTTTCCATTGATGTTTTAAAATCCATTCTAACCGGTAGGTATACGATAAACACAGAATTCTTTACATAACATGAGCTTAGTAGCCAAAGCTACACCCAAAACTCGGTCTTTTGGGCTATCCCAAAGTCAGATCAATTTGTGTCCGTAGAACACAGAAGCACACAAGGCGTGGATAGGGTGGCAGATCCATCCCGAATAAACTAACTCGTTGCGCTCTGCTCACGCGTTTTGGTCATTTAACTTAAGAGGCCATGCAAATTCGGGGTGTTTATTACCGTTAAATGTAAGCATAGTAGGTGACCAAAGTAATCTAAAAGGAGTTAACATAAGCTAAAGCCAGTGGTTATATGTTGAAAACAAGCATAAAAGGCTACTTCACGTAATTAAACTGGGTTTAATATACTGAATTCCCTTTATCCATTTGGTCAAAACCGAGAGAAGACATACATCGCCAGATGTTAACATTTCGATTTACTCTCATCAGTCGCCAACGTAAAACCAAATTTTTTTATACAAACTGGGTATAGCAACAACAGTTGAGCGACGAACCACATAGTTCTGACCTTCACGCGATAATATTGCAATCAATCTCACCGCAAGGAGATTGATTGCGTCAGCGCCTTCTGTGCACACAAAACTGGCCGATGCTTCACTAATTGCCAGCAGTTTTGGGTCGCGATTACCTTGCAATACATTGAACGAGTTGACAAGGTCAGCTAGGTGACCGGTTGTTAAGATGTGTTTGGCGATCGATGAGGCTGGGACCTTCGAGCTTGTTGCAGTCCGCAGGTCGTTTTTTGATATTGCAGTTGAAAAACTCTTAGCAATGTGTTCCGCCGTACACTGATGCAAGCATCGATCTGTTTTGCCTATACGTCCGCCAAGATGGAACCAAATGGGCTATCTTTAGCTGCCACACCGTCAATCTGCCTATAATTAACACCTTCGAAATCATCCAGAATGTTTTCTAGGCAAACAGAAATGAGATCCTTAAGAAGGTCTAATGAAATACCCAAATTTACAGTCAAATGTAAATTTAATTAGTGTGTTGGATTTTCACCCAGCCAAATCTCACCGTATCTTATGAGATGGAGGTTAACAACTGATTGCCGTTCTTAGACATCCTTATAACCAGACGTCAAGATGGTACACTGCAACCATCCGTTTATCGAAAGCCAACATGGGGTGGACATTTGTAATTCTCCAGTTTGGCACCTATTGGTTATAAATAAAGATTATTTAAAGCTTCATTTCACAGTGCCAGAATGATTTGCACTGCAGACTGATTGAAGAAAAAATAAGAGTTTAGTAGGAAGACGATGGTGGATAACGGTTATCCTGAAAAGTTTGTGGATATCCACAGTAAAATTAAAGAATCAAAGGTAGCAAACTGCGCTGCGGAGAAAAACAATATATTTAGACAAATCCAGTTCATTGGTGACCACCCGACCAACAACGTTAGCTTGCGACTGATATTGTTGGTCGGGTAAAAGATTCTTTCGAACTGGTGCAAACCTTACAGAACTTGTCGGTGAGTTCACGTAAGATGTATTATACCTATGTTGACTCCTTATTTACAAACGTTTCTGCTCGAGAAACAGTTGACTTTTGTACGATTTTACTTCCCATCAAAATTTATCTTTTTGTCTCTCAGTTGGTTATCTCAAGGAACTTATACTTTTGTGTACACAGAATATCCGTTTTGACTTTGCGGGATAATCTTATAAACAAGTTGATGGTGTAGCAATGGGTAGCTCATTGGGCCCAAAACTTGCGGACATATTTTTAGGAATGATTGAAATGAAATTATCTGATGCTATAGATGCTGCCAACCTGTATAAGCGATATGTAGATGATATTTTGATTTTTACCACTGGCATTCAGTGTGTTCCAATTTTGACCCTTCTTAATTTCGTTCATTCTAATCTTTCTGTTTCTCATGAAGAAGAAACAAACAATAGTTTATCTTTTCTAGACATTTCACTTACTAGACGGCAGGGCGGATCACTACAAGGTTCAGTACACTGCAGGGCTACTTGAAACGGTCAGCATTTGTAATTTTCTTCTTATGCATCAAGGTGCTACTCACAAACGGATATCCTAAGAAGTTTATCGATATTCACAGTCAGAAAAGACTGATCAGGATTGTCGTAAGTACAGCCCGTAAGAAGCAGGTCTTTTTCAACCTACCTTTTAAAAACGATCATATCACAACTGACGTAAGTCAAAATTACAGTCTGCTCTAACTTGTACATACCCTGCGGCTGAATTGCGGTTGCTACTCACAACTGGCAGTGTCGCTCAGCTTATTCATAATCGTGATCCACCAAAATGTTCAGTTCACTTACAGATGCGGTGACCTCTATATCGGTAGAACAGATCGGTGCTTACGACAAAGAATGGCTGAACATATGCCTAAGTGGTTGGTGAGCTCCATGACACGACAGGCAACGGTGACAGAGCGACTGAGACGAAATCCGACCTCATCCATCGCAAAGCACATCATGGAAACAGGTCACATTGTTGACCCTGCCAACTCGGTCCAAGTATTGTTGCGTAGTCGGAATCCGAACTTGCTTGCTTTCGCCGAGACAGTGTTAGTCAGTACTTGCCGTCCGGTCTTGTGTATGCATAATCTGTTGACTCACGCAGTTTGTCTGCCCTGGAACTGACAATAGTCCTTTTTTTATGTAAACCAAATCGTTGGTTGTTTCTGTTGTTGCCGCTATCTGCATGTCCTATATAATTTAATGTTTTACGTTCATGACTGAAGAGAGTGAACGAAATGTTAACATTTTGCGACGTATGCCCTCTATCGCTATTGGTGGAGACGGTCTTTTTTAATTTTCTCTATCTTTTACAAAAGAAGATGAGAAATGAACACTTTTCTTGTCTCTTGGTAACATATGGTGGGTTGGTTCCGTGTATATTTACAATTTACCATCAAGCAGATCTAAGCACTCACCTCAGCCAAGTGTAGAGCGTTGTCGATCACCTGTGCAATCACCTCTTGACGTTTACTGATGTCGTGCCGAGCCAGAATTGTTGGCAAACTGACCGCGTATCCCCCGAGTACTTCTGCCAGTATCGACTGTGATTGACGATCCATGTCTTCTCGGTTCTTGAGTACAGCGTTAACTGCAGCCGAGGTCATAACGATTGAGTCAGCCGTGTTCGGAACCATGGTAGAGATAACACCGACTAACTTGGAAACCGCCTTTTAGAGAATCAACAACAGAAAGCGGTGTTGAGGCAACTATTTTTTATAGTCTTTCAGCGAAACTCAGCGGTATTTGAGGAGTGATAATTTCAACAGATGGGATTATACTTACAACTGCGATCGTTGCTGTAACATAGTGAAATACATCATAAACCATCATAAAACAATCAGACGAACAGTGTCTGATATCACCCAGTTTGCCGTGGTTCCAGAGATTAACAGAATCTAGATTAACATCTGCTAAGTGGCCAGTTACTAGTCGTGGTGATGTGTTACCAGAATGAACCCGAAGGTCCTACGTGGCCGACTCACTATGGGGACTTTATTAGCAACACTAACAACCGCGTCGTGATTACTATATCCTCATACTTCGTGACATTTCCCAATGCCGTTTGTTGGTATTTTCTGGGTTTAGAGAGAAGTCATTAGTAAGCGTTCGTTATAATCTACACAAACTTGTAACTGATCTAACTATCGCATGCGCTAACATTGAAGGTGCTTTTTATTCACTCATCTAGGCATGTTTTTAATCCATACTGGTTTTCATCGAACAGATTCCGGTAACTACACCTTTCAGCCCTGGAGCTTATATTTGAACCCGACTACAGGAAAGTCTTTTGATCGTTTCAATCCTCTCCAGATTCCCGTAGAATTCATAAGACGTCAATTTTGCAAACAACTGTTTTAGGTAATTCTCATCAGGCTATTACAATTACATAGGGTAAGTGCGAGTTGTATATGAAAATTATAACGTGTCAAGTAGGTCATGGAAAAAAAAATCTAGGTCCGCTACTCGCAGATATATTTATGTCCAAACTAGAGACCACTGATCTCAATCACATAGTAACTAAGTGCAAACTCTACAAGCGCTATGTGGATGATATTTTCTGTCTTCTTCCAAACGATGATGATCCCCAGGTCATACTAGATGAATTCAACA
>LUCH01001979.1:45570-70420 GCA_013368495.1 Paragonimus heterotremus | reverse complement strand
TATGTAATTGTAATAGCCTGATGAGAATTACCGAAAACAGCAGTTTGCAAAATTGACTTCTTACAGGAAAGTCGTCCAACAAAGACCATTTTGATGTGGTCTTCTGAATTTTCTATTGATTTCCAATCTTATTATTGACCAGCCTTTACTCCAATCAGTAAACACCTTTGAATTATCACACCTTCCAACAGAATGCATTTATAGTGTATAGATGCGTTGACCACTTACACTAAGTTCGACTATGGAGACAATGACCTCCGCTGACTATAAAGCGATAAAAACACGGTCATAGTTTATATTGAAATAAGCACATACACACACCCGGAGTTTGTTTCACTCAACATACTCATGTGATTCGTCCCAAACCTAGCAACACCTGGCTAGCTAGACAGAAAAATAATAGGGATGGGGAGGTTACTATTGGTATGAACCCGAACACCGATGTCTAGGGTGAACATTGTTTGTGTGTGGCATTAAGCTGTCCACGAAACTTCTGTTGAATTCAACCACTGCCCATGTGACTGATCGGCTGAATTGACGGTCAACAATTAGGTAACGCTTGATAATTAAACCTAACTTTTCAATAAACCGGAAAACATATTTGACTGTAAACAAGTTAACAGATTTCTTACATCTCTGGAAAGGGCTCAAACTGAAAAATCCTCAAGAATTTTCATGTGTGAGATCCAGGAAGGAGCAAATGGGAACACTTCAAAAAGAAGCATTGACGTCAATGAACAGTGTACAAAGTATAAAGTGTGGTAGTTGTAGATTTGACATTCAAAATAGATGAATATCTGTAAACATTAACGGAAGTGTCTATAAGTGGTTTTTGAGAGTACGTTTGTAGCACTCATCAAATTCCTAAAATAAGTCGAGAGAGCTGATCACAGACAATGGCGGTGATTTGAACTATGGAAGTTTCACATCAGCAACGACTGGTTTTTTTAGATTCCAAATGTATTAAAAGTCAAAGATCCAAAGTTAAACAGATAGACCGGCTTCAGTTCGTTGTACATCGTACATTACTAAATGCACTTTAGATAATATTTCTTTTGCTAAGTATGTGCTGGACGGTCACGAAAATGAATCGAACGTCATTGCACAGAGTTATGGCTGAAACTGTTAAGTGGAAGATGTCCGTGAATGAGAATTTTCGTACAAGATGCTTGCATGATTCGTTCGCAATTGTGAACAACTCCACACGTCTGTCCCAAACCGTTATCTTTTTCAGCGGTCAGATGTGGGCGAGTCCTGTCAAAAGCTGGTGATTATCAAGTAATTGACAAACTTTTTCAGAACGATGTTTTCTAATTGTTCGCTTATGTGCTTCTGTTGGTCTCTTAATGAAAGACTATTAAATCCGAATAATTTATTACTCTACTGTCAGCAGGAATCTGCTCCCGGTAGAAGCCACTTGGGCTGCCCTCCTAAATGGGTCTTTCCTGGGCGGAATACTGCAATGTTACCAATTCCATATCTACCATACATATACGTATACATAATTAATCTCCACAGGATTACGAGCTTTGCTTGGTATATCACACACAGCAATTATGAAACCTGGCTTGTGAGCCATGCTAAGAACACTTACCTCCGACCGGTTATTTCGTTTCTCCTTCATTGCCGAGGTTGAGTTCTACACGTGAATGACAGTCAACAAATGATACATGGTCAAGTTCGGCGATATCTTTGAAATTAATTCCATGCTCAGTGAGTTGTTAGTCAAACGAATGTTATGGCCATTTGGATAACACTTTAGAATATGGTGCTACTGCACGATTTCAAATTATTCCTAACCACTTAACACTACAGTGTCTCAATAACTATAATCCTGAATCCAATTCATGAAAGATATCTTTGGGAAGTGGTGTTTGGACTAACTCGTGGTTAATTTGACCACGTGTGCCGTTATTTCACATGCGTCCTTTCTTCGAATATCATAGTTGCTACTATGAATTGAGTCTTACTATCAGGGAAGTACAAAAACCACAATTGAGTAGTATGAAATACAAGTAGGAAGCCCATTTACCCACAATTCCTGTAATTTTATGTTGTCAAACTGTTGAATGCACACTGGTTAAAACAAGAATGAACAAAAGTAAGTCCAACTGAACACTGAAAGAGCAGACGGAAAAGTTCTCTTGAAAATGCATAACCATTGTTATAACGAGATGATAAGTTATCTTAGTGTTTTTAGGTGATCCATACTGTTATTAGTTCAAATGGAGAAAACCGTTGGTAACCTGCAAACGGAACTCGTCAACAAGGTTAAGGGTATAATTTTGTTAGATCACGCTTGATGTGGTTTTCTCATTCACAGTTGTTGCTGCTGTTCTAAGCCACAGCTTTTCTTGATTAGTTTCTGTTTCTTTCAACCGGCGTTATACTCGGCAAACTTGCTATACACGCAGCATCACACGTCATTTATGTGACTAGGGTTGAACTCTTGGTCTAGTTGGGTGTGAATATCTTGACAGTCTCAAAATTGGCAAGTGAATCCCACTACGATCTCAGCTGAGATTCTGCCAGACATTGTGTATTGGCCAGTTGTCCACAGTCCTGTGAAAAAAGAACCCATCGTCTTATGCACGGACAAGCACATTCACATTCTGACCTATCCCAGTGTAGTCTAGTACCTTGTACAGGGCCAAACTCCTGTCAACTCACCCAACCAATCGCATTTCACAAGATTTTAGTCTTATTATTCTCAAGTAAATACGCTCGTCATGATACCAGTGAGACTGTGGGTGTTGATTGTGTCCTCGTGTCCACCAAATATAGTGGTTCAGCGGTATATCCGTGATTAACCGTCATATCATATCCGGAGCGCAACCAGGTTGGTGTTCAGTTCCCCGATAATTGTGCGTTCAGCGACAGAAGAACGACAAGAGGATGTCGTTGGATCTGGAACAAAACAGTTGGCCCAACGAAGATATAACAGGATCGCCCATTGTTCATGCAACATGGGTGGCGGGTGCAAACGAAAGTGGATTGTTTTGAATCAGCAATTTTCTGGCACAGTTCAAGGGTTGAAGCTAATACCCATCCCTGATTATTGTACGGTACAATAAAGTTGGCTATACAGCGATGATTGCAATGACAGGTTTGGTCGCTAAGCGACAAGACAAGAATGAACTGACTAGTGAATTCGGTCGATTCACGTTAATTATTCTATGGTCTTTCACAAAACTGAGGTTATACTTCAACCCTGTTACAGAAAGTATTCCAAAATGAACTGCATGGGTGGTTGAAAAGTGATGCCAGAACTTCACGCAGATTGAGATAGTCCATCACTGCCTGTCATGACTAGCACTGAAGAATGTGCACCCAGTCAGCTTTATGCCCAAAGAGGGTAAGAAGCAGATTACCCCCTGAAGTCGTGCCTGCCTGACTAGATTATATATGGCACCACAACTGTTTTCTCCGAGTGAATAAGTCGTATACGAGGATCGTTCACACCGTGGTTAATAAATTTGTGCCATTTTCGTCAAAAGTGAATATCAGTTTGTTGCGTTGAAACAGAATGCTGCATGCACACGTTAGCATAGTTAGACACGATTAGTAAGATACGTGTACAATGGTTGGTGCTAATCACAATTCGGCAGGGAAACTCAATCAGACTGGTCAACAGAAGCCCTCAGAATTTGTTCGTGCGAACCATATCCGTACTCAGAAAACAACAATTTGGAGCAACATAGTTTATTTCATACCTGGCTTTTGAGCGAATCAAGAAGTCTTATTAAAGTGATGTCTGGTTATGCGCATGTCATTCATGTGTAAGACCTCATAGTCAGGTCTTCCTTCTGGTTATGTCACAAACAGTCGCAAAATGCTGACAGTGATGCAACATCAGAAACAAGCTTCAACACTACGTTATATTGTCAAATAGCAGCAAAAATCAAAATGTCATACCTATCTGTTCTTGATTGAGGTACAGTATCCCGTCATTTGGATTGAATTCAATAAAACTGATGTTGTAGCAAAAATTCAAATAATCACCTTATACAAACTGAAAACTCTCTTTACTTATCAGCTCGAATAATTGATCAACTAATTTATTATCGGTTGTTCACCGAGGCGAACACTTAGACCGCAAATATTTTAGTGACAATCCAGGTGACACCATCTTAATATGAAGGAGTTAAACATTGAGTTTTATTGCTTTTACTCTGAACACAAAGCTGGACACCCAGCCCCCTGCACATTGATGTTCCCTTGTTAGATGATGATACAATGCCGTAACATGAACACGGAAGTCATCTACCGAAGATATCATATTCCTAAGTAATACCAGTGATTGTAAGTCGTTTAATAAACAAACTTACGCCTTCTGATGGTTCGTCTGGAAAATAACATGAAGAAAGGTTGACGTTATTACACCAAAAAACAAGAATTAATGACCTTGATAAAACAAATAAAAATGTTAGAATACCAGTGACTTCGCTTCATACGAATTATCGGTTATTACATACGCATAGCTGGTCAGCTTTTAAGTTGGCACATTTACACCCAACTTTCAGGTTGGTACCATTTACTACACTGATCTTCTGTGTTAAAAATTAACAGGTTTACTGAATACTACTAGGCTATTTGACGCTTTAGACCAAATCAGTTCAGCTTTAAACTAGGAGAATAAGAAAATCTATACTGCTTAAGTGACAAACATAGTTAACTGATAGTTGAAAAGTGTTTTTCTTTTTCCAAAAGGTATGACACATTAGCGTATATCCAAGGTATGTTCAAGAAGAATACCACATAATTCATTTATCCTGACGAATAAGATTAACTGTCTTGGCTTGAAACCGTTTGCAATAGAAGTTGGTCAGTGACCGAACCTCATCATGATAAAATCAGAGACCTGAGGGACAAGTGTTTATCTACGTTATTGAAAAGACCTTGTAGTATATACATCTATACAACTATATACTAAAGCCTTACATAACCTTTTTTTTGTACTAATGTACATAGATGCTAGGGGAAGCCCGGCGAGAATCACCAAAGTGAAGAAGGGGAGGTTAAGAGTCGTATACCTATCATCTCTAGTCAGAAAGGACTGAATATTGACTGGGCTGTAGATTAACGGACTTTTCTGTTCAATAGTGTAATTACTTAGCCATATCTCGTGGCATTCCGATTCGATTTAAAGGCTATTTTGACGATTGTGCAGGCTGTATTTCGGATCAGCCAGTGGTATTTTCTGATAGATACTTAATCCTATTTGACAAAATGAACAAACCTTGTGTGCCTTTTATTAGGTAAACTTGAACTTGCCAAACAGTCGTGGACAAAAAAAAGCAAATTTACATTTAAGATATTACAGTGTCTTTTGAATGTACATGATCGCCGCCTGTGTCCCAAGCTTGACCTCGGACTCAAGCTCCTTTCTCAGTGGTTGGGCTTTCATCGATTAATGGCGCATGCATTTAAGCACTTAAGAATGATCCACCGTTAGTAGATTTCAACATAAAGTTTTTTTACATCTTCTGAATCACGCGGTCCGTCTACAGTTGTTGTCGCCTGTAAAAGTTACTTTCCAGTATGCTCGAACAGTTGCAGAACATTGCTGAATACAGAAAAGTTACTGATGGTTGTATGGTCCTCTAGGAATATGCTTGTAGTAAAAATGTACAAATGATAGGTTTTGACTGCATTCTTCTCTTAGACGCGTTTAACTTTCTCCGCTTTATAGCCTCAAAACCATATAGCCAACTTTCACTCAAATTTGGACAGATTCTTTTGATAGGTATTTTACAAGTCAATAAACTTTGAGACCCTAGACTTCATAGGGAAGTTTTCTAATTGTGCGAACAGCGACTGATCGCGGTAACTACAGTTAGTGAGGACGCACAATAGTTCTAGTGGAGCTAATAACCGTAGATTTGTCCATAGTCCTCAGATTGCCAATTTCGCCGGCTTTGCAATATCAATAATTTTTATCAACCCGCTCGTCCTGAGGCAACCTGGAATAAGGTACATTCTTCCACTTAAAAACCGGTGTGCTCTGTATCCATAAACTCCATCTTGCCCTACTTGCGAAACTTGGCCTACTCGAGTGATAGATTTTTGTTGGTCATTCATCTTTGACAGTCGTTGTTCGCACACGATTACTTGTGTGTTAAGGAATTACCGTGTGGACCACGAAACTGTCAGACAGGGGGCCTAGAAAGGGAAAAGCTCCAGCTATCGGCTTTGACAGGCCGCAGATAAGTTTCGTATAGTGCAACACTGTTCGATTCATTAAGTCGTATTTTTAGAGGTCGACGTGGGCTTGGAATGCAGCGTGGTGGATAGACCAAGAACTGATATCAAAGCGCGAATCATTTGAAGTTGTGACTTGTGTAGTTTAAATTAACCCACCTTTCCGAAGGTGCTTAGTGGTAAGTAAACATATGAAACTTCTAAAGAGTTCACAACTGGCATCCATTTCGTCGCTTACGATTTCAGATCCAAGGTACTTGAGTTCATGGAGGATTCCAGCTACGGTTGCGACATGTCTAGGAAAAGAGGTCATAAAGAGGAGAATGGAATGAATCTAGTTAACTACTGCCTCAACTGTAATGAATTTGTTGAGGTGAAGACGGTGCTGGATATGGAAGAAAGATGTTTTATAGGGTTAAATTGAACCTCCAAAGAGGGAGTGTTAGTTGGTGGACTCAACAACCGTGCCAGCCACAAGGTTCGAGCAAGAACTGACCCTGGCTTTTGGAAATCGGTTTCACCTATTTTGGGTGAATATCATCTAAGTGTCACATATACGAAAAGTAATATCACCGTCGGTGGTCAACAAGATCACAAAGAGCCTGTCATACTGAACACACCTAAAGACATGATGAAATAGCCCTCAGCTGACGCGGTGGCATTAAGGATCTTAAAACACAATCAGAAGAGGTCCAAAAGTACATCGAACATTTCAATCCTTGAGTTATTGTGGTTCGACAACCTCCACCGCCGAAATGTTGACGACACCCGTTCTTATTACCAGAAGTCTGTTGGCACCAAATGGATTATCACAAAACAGATGTATTCAGTATAAAAGTGTATCGCTGTGAACACAAACAGTTGTTTGCACACAGTAGTGGTTGCGGCAGAATTCAGGTCAGTGGTCGTTCTAATGATTATTCCGTATCCATAAACCTCTGTGTGCAAAAAGAATGATTATTCTGCCTACATCCCGTGCAAACCAGGAAAAAGTCGACCGTAATTTATTCTGACACCTTACTATGAACCGATGTTGCGATTAGCCTAATGTTCTGGTAAATGTTTTGATTTTATCACCAGGTGTTTGTTTTGGGTATGAACTGTTTTGTTTTGTGATTTAACTTACGCGCTTTATCCAGTGAGTTTTGTTGAAACACAATTTCCGCGTAGTTTGTCACAATGTTGGCTTTTGTACTCAAATTTCCCGTCAGCTGAAGTACGTTTAGTTTCGAGTTATTGCTGTCAAGCAGGCTATTCAAAATGTTCTTAACTTCCTCTGGCTTCGGTTGGTCGATCTGGTTGCCAAAGTATTTGTTGAAAAATAACAAAAGAATATCAGAGTATTTTTTCAAAATGTGCTTTTGAAAATAAGAAAAACTGCATAATATATCCATGCTAGAGGTTCGCCCTGTTCAGAGTTCGTTGTTATGATCGAGGGTTGTACTCCGGTCTGTTCACTGTGCGATCTGCATGTTCACTGTTCATCATTCTACTGATGTGACATTTAGTGCGATCGAATATGAATGGTTTAGTTTATGAGTAGCGCTCGGGTTGTTATATCATTTGAAAGGCAATAAGGTAACTGTTCTGTAAACTCCAATGAACGCTCCATCCAAACTGATATGATTTCTAATTTGAACCACAGTTTTTCTGATAGTCCGGTAAAGCCTACGCTTTAATATAAATTTATCTCAACAGTAAGACTCGAGCCTGTTGCTTCTTGCTGAAAATGGTCGGTCGGAAAAACTACCTGAGTAGGAAAACTGCAGTCGAACCAATGACTGTCATTCCGCATATTGAAGTCTGAGTGACTCTAACTACTTACCGGCGCATAATAAACCTATCAATACGATTTCAAAATCGTAGGAAAGTGTGAAACTTCACTTTGTAATAAACATATGGACGACTGATGTAATTAACAGTAAGGTGGTCAGCTGCATTAACACGACGAAAGCCGAATCCGAAGGACTTGTTAAGCCAGTTAGTCAGCGTCGGTGGTGGCGTATACTTGTGATCAAACAATACAGCAAATATTATGAGAATCGTATACCTGACAAGGTTGACTGTCATGGGACCAAACTCGAATAATTCACCGGCTTAACTGAAATCAAGGCCGATACAGCGCAACTGATTACCGTTACTGGTCTTAACGTGCCCGCGATGTAGCTGCCATATCGATCGAATGTATTGATCGTTACGCCCAGTTCGCTTGGTTTATTTATTTTGACGAACTTGGCCAAATTATTCGTTCTCACTTCCTGTTTCACAAGCCAGGTCAACTGAATTAAACTCTTGTTGACTATTCTGTTCTAACTTCTATTTTGTTCTGTTTAATTTGATCACATGAGATAGAACGGTTAGCACAGTCTTGTACAACTTACTTTAACCGTTCCAAAACACAATTCTTCGGTACTTCCATGCTGATCAGAAGCCTGAACACAGTAAGATAATCCATTTCCCGACGCTGGAATTTGTGCACACAAGACTGGATCATGGCTCACCCCCACAACAGTTCTGGGCGACGTTTTCACTGAGGAAACAGAAGCAATTTGTTATGAATTCGGAGTAACAGGATGGTTTGAGTGCTTATCTGTGCTAGGGGAACTTTATTATGGGTTTATCACGACTCCGAGTAATAGCCGGTGTGCAATCACGAGGCAACACTTGCAATCGTTAAGAGAGCTTAAGTCAAAAAACTTAGTTATACTTAAGTCGGACAAGGGCTCTGGGGCTGTCGTTCTAGACAAAGATGCGTATGTACAGAAGATGTCAATATTGGATGACAAAACAAAGTTTCAGCGAACAGAGAAAGTGGATAACGTCACCGAAATAAAGGATCGCATAGAACGATATCTTCAGCTGCTCTAACAGTTGAGGATTATTCATGAAGTGAGGTATAAATCTCTTAAGCCGTTTGGATCGTGGAACTTTGCGGCCTACCAAAGACGCACAAGCCCGGGATGCCATTTAGGCCAATTTTGTCAATGACGAACTCCTCTTACCATAAATTGGCACGCTGGCTATTCTCTACTCTAACCCCATTAAGACAAAAATTTCAGATGCATTCCATTAACGATTCTTTTGAGTTGGTCAGTGATTAGGACAAAAACAATCTTGCTAACGAACTGATGTACTCTGTAGATGTTTACTCACTGTTCACAAATGTTCCGCTACGTGAAAGAATTGAGCAACAGCTAGCTACGAAGGTAGGAAATTTGTCATAGTACAAACATTACGTCGATGACACATTAATATTCAGTCGATCTACATAGGTGATAGGTAATCTGGTACAACGTCCAAATAGTTGTCACCCTAACTTGAAAGTTACTTGTGAATTTGAGGTCAACAACTGTTCGCCATTTCTAGTCGTTGAGAAAATGACTCGGTTAAAAGAACTGTCCATAAGAAATTCACATGATCCAGGCAGTACTCAAACTTCAGCAGCGATCCAACATAAACGAACATGAATGAATACGCTTTTTACGCGGGCAAGGCGAATCTGTACGCATGAAAGTATTGCGGAAGATCTAAATCTGATTACTTCTGTTCTACAGTCAAATGGTTACCCCAGAAGGTTCACAGATAGGCACATTAGACAAAAAATACCATCCGAAAAGGTAGACACTGTAGAGAAAAAAAGGTCTACATAGAACTACCTTTTAAGGGTGATTATATCATGCAGCAAACAACACAGCGGTTGAGGAATTCGAGTAAGCAAACTTTCAATGAAACTGAACCCCGTGTAATCGCTTTGACTCAGAAGTTACCGGTGCCTTCAGCCAAAGGAGATCAGCCTATCGTCACCACATCACATTGTATTTAGCCCTTTGTATGTAATTGCGGAGAAATCTACATAGGCAGAACCGAGAGGAGCTTGAGCTCCAGAATGAAGGAACATCTACCTAAATGAGTGCAGAACTCCGTGTTACCGGAGAACGGCAATGTTGTTAAAATGCGTAAACAGCCAGTTTTCTCGGTCATTAGACACGTCCTGACCACTGGTCACGTTATTGATCCATCTTGTGTATTCGGAGTCCCGTTACATCATTCTAACCCAAGATTCTTACGGTTTGCCGAAGCAGTCACAATCAACCGATTCAAGCCAGCTCTCTGTTTACAGAAACAACTGTTCGTGAACTTGACCCTTCCTAACCCGCTTATTGATTATCCACCCCTCTAGTTGTTTGCTATAAAAAAAAACTCACTCGTGTTATTGTAAATTTGGTACTGACGAGTCAATACGAAATGCTTGCACCCACCGGTGTTCGCGGTCTAACTGCTTTGTTGGAACTTGAATTGTTTGAAGCAGACTGCGATCAGGTTGCATTTAGTTAGCGGTGGATGACAAATCATAAACAATGAGCGTTACGATCGCATACTTATGTGTGGACTGAGGGAAGTAACAACATAAGAAATGAATCCGACATTCAAAGGTTTTGAGATGTGTGTAAAATCTGAGATTTCTGTCATAAGCTTCAAAATCATCATGGACACCGGCAACAACTGGTGGTAGATCGACGCTAGGTTTCTTACTTACCAGTTGTTCTCAGGACACGTGATCACCGGTGTTCACGTCCTCAAACGCTATAGGTATTTATGGTCGGCAATAAGCAAGCACTGCCAGGAGTATACATACACAGGGAAACTACGAAACGATACGGCAGTAAGGCGATTTATGCAAACAAACACAAGTACTGTGCCTATTCAAACGTGTAGCGTAGATTCATTCAAAATAATCAAAATTCATATGGGACGCACGATAGAAAGCATATTCGAGCCTCTTTGAATATTTGCTGCTGAATCCGGTGCACGTGACACAAACAGTGCCGCCGCTGTCGTTCCCGCTGCTTGTTTTATCATCCATCGTACACTTTCCGGTCACCGGTGGCTCAAAGAAGACTACACGCAGACAAGCTACCCCAGTGTTACCATTCGTGATGACTGCAGCGCACACCTTGATACCAATAGCTGTGTGGTCGGCAGTGAAGAACTCCTTCTTCACCTTCAAAGTTGGAGTAGAGAAACCTTCGATTAAAGACAGGAGAGAGACAAATAACATAGCATGCTTCTGTAGATGAAGGAACAGACAAATTATTGTCGACTAATAAAAATAGAATTTGAAAGCCCTAAAAGGTGTTCGTTTGTGGAAACTATACGTCACTCAAAACTGACACAACTTTCACACATAATTGTTCTTTGAACCAAAAACATACGCTACTGGCGAACCCCACCAAAAACAAAACTTAAATCGAATGTTTCTTTTCGAACAGACTAACAAAAATTTACATGGTTGAGGAGGCTATGAAGAAAATATTAGTGGTATCGAACTTAACTCGATCAAATCCTCATCCGTTTATCAGTAGGTGTTAGTGTGCATTAAGGAAACTGAAAAGGAAGAACAAGTGTAAGATCAGAGAATGTCTGAATAAAGATTGACAAAGATCATTGGAATGTTCTAACTTAAAAACAATCGACTCGATTGTCCGTCCGGTCATGCATCCTGTTCACTCGTCTCAAATTCAGGTGATTTCTGAGACAGATTTCCCCTCCCTCCATTTTTTCCTTGTATAAGTCCCAGACCTGTTCTGAGAGACTCGTTTCAGCTAATGTACGTCCTTAATGTCATTTCCAGCACTTAAACTTCGGAGATCGTCTACATCTTTTAAATGGTCCAAAACAAGTTGTTTGTCGCTAGATATATATCAAGCTCTCCTCTAATTTGTAAAAAATGTTTTACCGGCAGTTGTATCAGGTCGTGGGGAGAGAGGAATCGAGTTTTACGTATGACTGAAGCGCTATTATACACCCATATAATCCATCACAACATGTCTAGAAACCCTGCATTCAGGCTTCGGAACTGCCTTGACCGGGTCACTTTCCGTAAACGAGTCAAAACGGATTATTCAACTGATGTCTTGATTCTTTCTTGACGGTGACTTGCTCGACTCGCTTATTCTGTGTTTACTGCACTAATGACCGTCATGCAGAATTTTGCGTAAATGTGATGTACAGTGGCTTGATTCGCCACCCGAAGAAAATGTGACGGATTGCGGCAAAAAGCCATTTTTGATTCGCCAGTTTACTTAATTCGCGGTTCGTCACATACCACTACTACTAGTAGTCATTGTGTGCTGGTTGTATGTTAGTTCGCCTAGTACCCCCAGTGGGCGAGTAGCCGGGACATCTTGTGTAATATACATGTGACCCTGGCAGCAGTAGCATTGGCAGAAGTAAGTTTGCTGGCTGGCGGTTTGACTGAAGTTACTTGATGTCGCCTCGTGAATATTGGGTGTGCAGGTTTTGGTCGTGTGACACAAGAGTTGGCCCGAACTTGATGTCAACAAATACAAACTGCACCCTGTTTCTAATGATTGCAAACTTTATTTATCTGCGAAGCTGATTAAAACTCAATAGCTTTAACAATTAGGACACAATCAGTTACGAAATTTAATCAGTATAGCACACAGACAAAGGCGTGTAAATCATGCTTCCTGTATAAATGCTATGCAATATTAGGCCTCTCTTCATCGTTAAAGCTACACAACAAAGGAATTCTTGTTAATCGACTAACTCGTATACGGAAGAATAGTTGTCAATCGCAAACACGGTTTCTCAATCAAACACAAAGAAATGCTAATATTTTATATCGTCTCGTTCGCCGTACAGTTAAAACAGTCCAATTAAATACTTGGGCTCATGAATAAAACCATACAGACACTGCTGAGCGAAACCTCTTACTCTAGTGATAAATACGGTTAGTTTAAGAGTAACAGACTAACGAGTCAGTTTATCGAAATTCATTCGTTAATTCCGGGGGAAGAAACTGGTCTGAGTCGATGACTTTTGTTGTATACGGGCGGTCGACATTACCTGATTGACATAGCCTCAGGGTTACATAATAGCACAATGTTTTCACAATGACTCCTGATAATCACATTCAAAACAACACCCCACGATCGATTTTGTCCTTGTTTGTGCTCAACACGTAGAAACCATAAAACTGATAGCCGAGCATATAAGGGCTTTGCCTCGTAGAGCGAAAGGCTACTGGTTAGGACATTCTCTATCTGATGAGTTCAAACAAGGATGAAACCCTCTCCGAAGTGTTTGTTTCAAGGTGAGCATTATGACTCATTATGAACTCAATTTCCAACTCCTGCTGCCGTATCTACTGCAAACCAACAAACTAGGAAGGACTGTGTTCATCCGCATAAAGGTGGTGGAAACAACTTACGGTTCAATAGGGTAGTGTTGTTTTCTTTCGTATGTAAACTGAACATTTGTGTCACTATGATGACTTGCCGAGCATTGAAGTATTCATGAAGTCAGGTTTTTTGTCTTCTTTTGTGTTTGTCAACTTGACCTCATCAATCCACTTTGATGAACAACTAGTTATTATTCGCTGCAAGTTTATGTTCGTTTTTTGTGTGTACCAGTGTTACAAAGTTGCAAAGGAACTGACAAAAAAATACAAGAACCAGCATTGTTGGATGCTTTACCTGTTGTGATTATATGACTTATGGGTTGGGTAAGTAGAAGATCACGGAATACGTGTACAACAACTTATATACCGATGACTAGATGGTCTCTCTTGGATGCTGAGTTATGAGAGACCTCTTTTTTGGGGCTAACTGTACTAAATATTTAACTACGATCTGGTCTTTCAATAGACGTTAATAAACTTGCACATGCAGCCGTCGTGCAAAAATGGGGTTAATAAAAGCTGATAAAGAGGTTCGAATTCGTCTGAGCACAATCCATTTTTTTTCTCGTCATTTCATAGTCAACTTACCTTCAGTGTAGATCTCCATTTGACCGCTGCTCAAAAACGAGCCATCACCCTTAGCGTATATATACTTTAGTTCCCAAGTGTACGCCAGAATTGTTCCATTCCAAACCGATTCTATGCTAGACGTGAGGTACAAGTCCTCCGTTGATGAGATCGCCCAGGCGGCTCGAGTTGTGGATTCGGGATTATTCGGTTTGCACTGTTCTGGTAAAGTGCATCTTGTCAACAGAGTAGCAAAGAAAAGGGTAGTGGGAGGACCAGTATTTGGAGGGATGAATCACAAATGACCAGACAGCCTAATTATCTGTTGTTGTACAGCATAACATTAACAATAATTATTTAATGTCTACAACAGTATCGTTCTCATTAGTTCGGGAAACTTTGACCTGTAGAATATGTGTTTGACCAGTGGTTTTATCTTTTTGGTAACGCACACGAATGTGAATAGTGACATCAGCATTAAATCCGAAAGCGCATCCTAGTGCATAAATATCGTTATCAGACAAGCCAGCAATAATGGGAAACAAACAAAAAAACGGAATAAGCCAGTCAATTGAGGCAAATTGGCGAGGTGGCACAGTAAATCTGAAGTTGCACTGTCTATACGACAGCAGAAATGATGGTGAACTGATCATAATTTAGATGTTTAATACGAACGAATTGATATTAAATGAACTGATGTCAGAGAATTAAAACCATGAACAGTTTTGATCACAGTCTAATGGAAAGATTCCAAATGAACGAAAAATAAAGTATAAACCACAGAGGGTTGTTTTGTAGTTGCTTCGATCAACGTAAAGATACATTCGTTTGTTGCAAGCCAATCGACTATATCAGATTGCGAATGTGCCTCCTCACCATGTGAATTAAGTTGATGATTGATTTAGCATGATAAAATTTTGAAAGTGGATGACCCACGTTAGAATACGGTTGTATAATCACCTCGTAGTTCGGTCGAATTATTGTAATCTGTTAACACGCAGATGAGACTTAGGAGGCTATTGCTTCATTTGGTGAACGAAGTCACTGATTGTTTTTCTTTGGTTTACGATGTCTGGTTATGATACATTGTTTTTAATCCTGACTTAACATGTGTACCAAGAACAAAATCTGTTCAAGAGAGCACTGAACCTGTAGCAGTCTATCTCAGTGACAGTAAATGTCGAGCTACTCTGAACTATATCTCGAGTCATACACAAATACACTCCATTTTATCCACTTACACCAAAGCCTCCTGTTTATAAAGAATATTGACGTTTGCTATATTCATTTCTTGCTTTCATCATAAACACACAACTCTTAGGAGGCACGGGCTACCTCAGTAATTTTGACCGACCGCATATACTTATATTTAGCCAACATTCATCCTTCCCTATCTAGGTCAGCGTTGTCTTGCAGTTTCATTTCTACCGGATCGTAGTAGACATAACCGAAATTAAAACAATCGAAGTTATGAAGAGAACAAATCTACCATAAAAGAGGGACTGTCTTCTACAAAATACTCACAAACCATTGGCATTTGTCTAGATAGTCCATCCAAAACATGCTGAAACTAAGTAGGCAAGTCAATACTAACGGGAGTAATACGTGTTCACTTGACTAACCACTAGTGAATAGTTCCGCGCAATCCATGAAGCCTGGGGAAATCAGTGACTCATGAGCATCAAATCAGCGAAGAGTAGCCGAGTCATTACATGCATTTCGATCATTCACTTTCATATAAGTCGCGTGGAACCAGACAGTTGGTGAGCAAGATCTGCGACCTGTGACACAACGACTATCATTCAGAAGTACACCACAACTTTATCGATCTCTCTATTTGGCGATATCAAACGGAGGAAAATCAGTCAAGTAGTGTAAGATTTGAAAGTTGGGATAATTATAATCCTGTCATGATATTTTGAACTGACGGTATCATAGCTCCTATTAGCACCATTTTCATGATGTGATCCATGTAACCGGAGATCTCTTTACTAACTAATATTAGAGATGCTCCCGGGTCATAAACACACGATTTACTCGATAGTTGTGTTTGTTATCTGGTTCCATTGATACAATTTCGTATTTAAAACACTGGGCTGTTTGTATACAGTTCAACTTCGACAATGACACTGAAAGGCGATCTTCCACCTTGTTCTCCTCATTCTATTAACACCAGACAACGGATGTAAACTCACCCGTCTGTAACTGAGTTATAGCTTGTTGTTATTCCGCTGCTGTGGTTGGACACAGTCAGTATCGGGTTGCCAGTTTGCGGTGACTACGGCCGAATGTACTCGGAATGGCATTTGTAATGCTTCTTGATGTTCACCGTCGAAGTGACACTGCATGATGCTCAAAGAACCGGTAGCCGAACAGCCCGTAACTCGATAGGCAGGCGGTTCAATTCTCTTTTCAAGTTATATCCACTTGGTGAGTTTAAACTAAGATGAAACCGGTCGCAGAGTGTCGGTTTGAGGGTGGGCATCAAGAAATATTTTGAGTCCTTTCATCCATAACCACCGCAAACTGGCGATCCGATACTGTCTATGTCCAACCACACCAACGGGATGACAACAGGCTGTAACTCAGTTATACACAAACCTCCCCGTTGGCTATCACACCTGACACTCGCAGAACTGGCAACCGAGTGGATAAGAGCGTTTTCTGGTAACGTGAAGGGTAGCCTGTTCGATCCCCCATTCAGACCATCTCTACTTGATGAGTGCAAACAAGGATGAAACCGGTCATAGAGTGTCGAGAAGCACCACAATCACTCGTTTGTATTTAACAGACTGTAGTAGTTCTTGCAACTGTATCAAATGTTACAGAGTTACGGAATCCAGCAGATCGTAATTAGTCTACTAGTTGATTACTAACGTGTGACGACCAGCACCGATACACCCAGAGGAGCCAAACATTCACAGCCGGTGTAATTGATATACCACCATCAGAGATAATCAAGCACATTAAATAAGATGAGAGGTTGGTTTAGTTGGGCACCCCCAGGTCGACAATACTGCAGTACGGTTAGCACGAACAAATTGTCACACACTGTTAGTCTGTTCATGAACTCTTCAAAATGTTCGTGTGTTACGTTTTGGCGTTACGAATAACTCACTGAGCAGTGTCGGGAGTTACTTGTCGCGAATGTGACCATTCCGAGACAGTTAACACTCGAAGTAAATAAAATTTTTACCATATTCACAAACTTCATACCTATCTGAATCGTTTGGAGGCCAGTTACATTCTTGGCCGCCTAAGTTCAAGCTTCACTAGGGTTGGCCTAATACCCCATTAGTTATACTGTCCTTTTAATGAAAAATTTCAGACGATGTAACAAATCCATAAAATTTCTGCTCCGATGCTGTAACAACACACACGTATGTTCTACCGACACCACCAGCAAGACCCGGTTGTAAAGAGTTTAATGACAACATTCTTAGGGCTACAGCTATCTTATTTTCCGGGAATTTTCTCAGTCTTCATTCAATCCTGCGACATAATTCAAAAACAGGATCTTGCCTGCTCGCTCTAAAGTGTACAGTTCTTCTGCGATCAGCTTGAAAGTCCGATGTTAAACGAATTTTGAGTCAATCTTTGCTGAGGTTAATGGACAAAGAAATATATAGCCGACAGGAACTCTTTCGTGATTTTGTTTATGCGCCAATGGGTTAAAAATCCCGAGTTTATAATCCCATTTAAATACAGAATCTGTGTTGATATCTGTTGCCTTTCACAATGTATAAATCAAGTTCTTGGTTTCACTTTCCTGTAACAGGCATCCAACTTTCGTTGCATGCTGCTAATAGTTTGACATCATCATGTCAGTGGCCTTTCGGAAAACTGTCCTGAGTATATTTGTACGTACTATACGTGTTGTATACAACCAGGATGTTCATTTTTACTACAAAAACGCTGACGAGATGGCGTAATACTGTTAACGTGCCCTGATTCGTCCTCTTGAAAGCCTAGATAGGTGCGCAGTACTTCCGTGAACACGAACGGTTAATCAAATATTGCCTAAGAAGGATCGCGCATGAACACCCGGGTGGTGAGAATTTGTTGTAGAAGTATAAGATTATCACCAGAGGTTGACATACATAGTTGGTTAACTTACTTAAGTTGCACCAACAGGGCAGCTTGAGTATCACAATTCAATGTGGTTATTGCACTACCCATACGACTTGGAGGTTTAAAACCGATGACCTTGATTTTGTAAAGTGTTTTCGGCTCAAAATTGCCACTCCAGAAACATAATTGACCAGATTGGACATCAATGCGACCGGGTCCGTCTCCAAAGCAACCGGTTCTTGAACCTCCGAATACGTGGCCTTGTGGCTTGGGTACAACTACGTTTTCTGTAAACTGCTCTCCGGCTTTCGCACAGTACCAACTCCAGTTGATTATTCCCTTGAGTTTTAAGGGCAACAACAAGAGTTGACTTGAAACTCACAAATTCGGTTACAAATGGGTAAGTGTAGTGAAAAAGAACAAGAGACCACTGAACGGAGCATACAAATGGAACCAGTATATTGTAAAGCTCATGGTTATCAATATTCGCACATGCAGCTCTTTATTCTTAGTCACAAAGCAGCAAGAGGTTATTGGTATCGCAATAAAGCGAGGGGACTAATGAACCTGCGAATTATTGTAAGAGTTAAATTATTATAAACCGAACATCACTGATATTTGATGTCAGTCTTCTCAGTTTACGTATGCCTTTTAAATAGCTGACTTTTGAAGAAGGTACTTGATCTCGATTTTGTTTCGAATATAACTCTTCAGTGGTTCGGAATGACGTCATATTCCGGCTTTCATGATTCCAAAACGAGTGCGTTGTAAAAATTTTGTGGTATTTAATAATAGTCAATCTAGGACAGACTGTGTCTGTGTGTGTAAGCTTCAGTAAACAGAAGCAGTCTTACTGGCCGTCAAATCTGTAACCAATATCGTGTTCAACAATGCCTTACTTCACACAACGTCCCATTTTAGCAGCTATACTTGCCTAATTCCATGCAGTCAGCCGATTAGGTTTCTCGTATGTTCCTTTAAGTATGTAGGTTACGGACTTCTGACTATCGAGAAAATGGTCAATTCTGGGGCTGACTAATTCGTCAGCACTTGCTGGACTAGCCGTTAATCTGACACACAATATTGGGGTCCATTAATTAATTGGCAGTGATTATATATATATATTTGATAAGGGATCCTAGTGTGGATTTGAAACGTCACAAGAAATCGTTCACTACTCAGTGTATGCCCTTCTTTTACATTATATATATATATATATATATATATATATATATATACAGTGATATGTAGGTTAATCTGTTTTCCCCCAATATAAGCTTTCTTAGTGAATAGAGTAACACAGGAAAATGAGAAGTAGGCGTAAACTCCACAGTTGGAGATTTTGAGGGATTTGGTCTGTATTTAACATACTGGACTACTTGTCAAATGGATTAAAAGCGTGTAATCTGAAAATAGATGTTAAGGTCATGACCAACGTTTTATTTATACACTTAACTTAAGGTTGCAGGTAGAATTCGGAATGACTTACGAACAGTATGGTCTTTAACCGTTAACCCGCGAAAGCCAATTATGTACGTACAGTTTGCTACCCTCTTGTAAACCTACTAAGTATTTGCTTGTTTGCGCAAGATGAATGCTCGCTCATCCAGACTGAATAAGGACCTAGTATTGCTTTTTGTATTTGTTTGCTTTCTTTATTTCACCTTTTGTGAATCAGGAACATTAGACGTTTTACCATTCCTGATTCAACCAGCGTATGACCCTCATCAGTTCGTCAAACTTAAGGAGTGTTGCCTGATAAAGACTATGACATTTAACTATCGTGTTACTGATAAGTAGTTTGGCAAGTTTGAAAATTTTCAGATGAGACTCAACCTAGGTACGGATTCTTCACAATTGAGTCTTCTCTAAGAAAATTAACAATTGATGTAAATGTGACAGATGGATTAAGCAATCTTGATAGCATCTCGGGAACAGGAACTGCAAAGTACGTCTATGGAAGTTCTGAGGTGACCGATTTAACGTCGGTACGAAGTTTCCAAAATTGGAAGATGTAGATTTCGTCCATATTCGGAAGATATCGGGCCAATTGAAAGAAGTAAGCTGTATTTGTGTGATGAAGAACTTATTCCTGTCATTATCATTTACAAACTCTATCATTCATAAGCATCTGATGGGTTGGGTTTGTAACGTCTTGATCAACTGGAACAGTCAAGCACGAGCGTCAAGGTTATCTCACACTATTGGTTGTTGAACTTTTCTTACACAGTTAGCTCATGCGTTTCCTAAAAATCAGTTTTGAGGTCACATTAGGTGAATAGTATTTCGGACTTGTAGTGTTGGGCATATCTGACTCTTCTGAAAGCATAAGCGCGGGAGAAATAGGAGTACACTGTCAAACATGTAGGTGGCACTGTGTCACGTTTGTGCAGTGATTTTCAAAAAACGTGAACCAACCCGACAATAATGTGTATGATGATCGTTTCAGACAAATTCATACCAGTTGCATTACTCATTTGTTGTTCAGCCAGAGCTCGGGATATACCGTTCGGATAGATGATGTCTTGAAGGAAATGTAGGCTAGTGTCAAGGTCGATCTGCCGAAAAATCATCGATGTGCAGAACATGTCACCTATCTGAAAAAACGGCGAAAACCATGTAGTTTCATGTCTGGTCCACGTCGACTGAGAAAGGTTAACCAACCCTTCGGGTGTTGTAGACCACTCTGCCCATTTGTCTTATCGGTAAACAGCATGTCACAAATTGTAACGGGGAAAGTTTGTCACTATATGTCTGTAAGTAAATCAGATTCACTTGGACAATTGTAACCACTGTAACAGGACATAACCGGAATCGATTTCACTCTGTTTTTAACCATTGGTTCATTCAAGCAGACGGCAATAAAGTTCGGCAGTTGTATTTGGTTTATGGCGTACTGCTTGAAATTCAATACGAAATGCAAGCGCTGGGTTCAAGAAAACATCAAAATTTAAACTGACAGTGAAAAAACACTGAAACAGTAGCTCAATTATCTGTTGTTCAGCTGGTTCCTATTCAGTTCGGCTTACCTGTGGCTGGTTTTCATCAGTAACAGCAGGGTCATAGGAGTATTTCTGTGGATTCAGGCAAATGGTTTCTTGAGCCAAGCCAACATCAACAGATTCCGGGTTCCCGTCGTACAGTTGAATCATCAGCGGAGGATAGGCGGAATGAATGTAAGCATTTGCTTGACTTGAAACCATAGGTGCTCCAGGAGCGACTGACATGTCAACGCGGATGGTCGCAACATAAAACCCGGGTTTGAGACGGTTTGCTGGCAAAAACAATTCTGAACTCTTCGTGCTTGGTTGGTCACTAACGTTCACTTGTCGGATAGGGTTGAGTGTATCAACGTCTAGTTCTAACACGGACCATCGAATCGTATTTTGTTCATTTGGTGTGCACACATCTCCGGTTATGTTCGCCCCCACGATGACAGGTTTGTTCGATTCAACCGTAAGCGGGGAACTGGGCGATTTGATACTGTCTTCTATAAACCGTATGTGTGGTGGATCGCACTTCAATTGGCTAACGGTCACAGTGAAGTTTTGCATGATTCGAACGGCTGGGTTTTCTGCTGTTACTTCTAATTGTTTGTTGCCAGGTGAAGGATAATTCAATTGGATATCCAGCACATTGTTACTTGGTCTCTCATAGACAGGGTTAAATGATGGGCAACTGGAACAGTCTTTAGCATGCTTGTCCTTGGCTGGGAACACAATAGGACCAGTTTGATCATCCTTCTGCACACATATACAACTGGATTCGGAGATAGCCTCGAAAAACAAACGGAACAAGCCCGGTTTTTGGGGACTGAGGACACTGGCGTTTAATAGTTCTCCTCGGAACCCACGCAAGTCACTTCCAATATAGATATTCATACTCGTGAACGCCTGACTGAATGGATTTCTCCCCTCAGCAAAGATCCTCATTTGTCCTTGCTAGAAGAGAGAGAGACATAGAATGTAATCAGTCGGCTAGCAACTACTCATGTCTAGAGGGTTCTGTTCATTTACACCACAAGCCCAAAATTCTTTCTTGAACTAATCTATACTCAACATCTCTAACCAAAGTCTCTTGAAACCTTTTAGATTTACGAATTCCAATCTTGGCTTGTGTGATTCTACAACTTTTTCACCTTACTACAGTATTTTTCCATGACTTGAAAGTAATTCACTATGACTCAGGAGAGTATTTGGTTTTACTTCACGACTGCAAAATAGTCCACATCAAACGGATCGAACAAGCATAGTTGGGCAGAAGACGAAAACGGATATATTGTATCGGAATCCCAACATTATATAATAGCTCACGCAAACAAGCGTCTAAATAAGGTGAGGTCAACGAGCTGCCAATATGCACAACCGAAGTATAGCCAGTGTTGATCAGCTGCAGTGTATAGTGTTTTTGAGTGATGTATTTTCTCTCCATTTCTCTATCCTGTTCAGCCTACAGTGATCCACTATCAGCTTTTGAAGTGATGTGAGTATGGGGTTTTGAATAACTTTAAACTGTCATCGAGTCAGAGAAAAGTTATATCGAAATATCTCAAAAGTTATACACTTTGATAGTCCGATACAATCCGACAGATATGTCACCTAGTACGACCTATTACATCGTAGAAGTTGCTAACTCAGTTCGACTGATTGTAACTGAAGTTTTATTACATGGTTTGTAATTCAAAAGAGACCCCATTACGAAAGTTCTTGACTCTGATTGAACTCGAACCAGCGATAGAAACAACATATCAAAACGTGACAGTTTCTGTATCAGTTGAGTTACGAAGTCATACCGGGAGTTCAGGAATTTCACACTTAAACTCAGCCACCCACAATACCCTATGTCTTGAAATCACATGTTGATCAAAGAGATTAACTGTAAAGATGGGATATGACTATGAATGGCGATTACTAATAAATAAGTTATGTAAAAAATTAAAAACAATTTTTAACACTTACTAACAGTGAGAATTTAATCAAGTTGGCTTATCGGTTAACAGTTACGTTCACGGATGCTCTCAGGCCCCATACAGTGCGGAAAACACTTCGAAGAATGGCTTACACAAGTGAATTTTCAACTCTGCTCTTTTGAAACAAAACCGTTGACAATAATCAACTGAAATGTATACGCACAAAATTAACTTATTTACTAAAGTATATGGTAGTTATTCAAAGAGAAATAAAGCTATGTTTGTGGCTGTTAAATTACGTACTAACCTTTGTAAATGTGAACAGCTGGTAATTTGATTCGACCCACGTCAGACTAGTGTTTTCACCGGACGCCACGTCCAGAATTTCAAACAGGGTTTCGGCTACATTGTCTGGTCGGTCATCACTAAGAACCATCAATTTTAGGGGATTTCCAGCCGCAAATCTATCGTGTTTCTCGCCGTAGCCGGCTTCTCCAGTTGCAGCCACTGTGATCTGTAATTTTATGTAACCGATTCGCCCGAAAACACCGATCTGGCAGAAAAACAAATTACGGAATGACATGAATTCAGAAGCTCTTCTGTTTAAGCTAGAATCAGGCGCTATGACAGTACTGACTATCAATTTGGTTTACTCAGTTACCTGCCGAGAAAACCGTTCATAACATGGATAATGAGCCGAATTACTTGACTTCAGTTCACGAGACCTTACCTTTTCATGGAAACGGTGAAAAATTCACAAAACCTTTGCCGTATGTTCCTCTTATCGTGTGGTCTGTTGAACTGTTAGTACTGTCTACTTGAGATTGACTCATTTTCCAGTCCATAGAACCATAACCAGTTAAAACGGGATCAGAATTAGACGGTGTCTAGTGCGATCACTGAGGGACGGGCAAGTACAACTCTGCTTACTATCAGGTTTGCAGATAACGACAGCGCTTCCAGGGGAACACAAATGTCCCGGGGTAAGGACACATACATACTTGACAAGCAAGTTGAAAACGGATGTGAAGTACCCAGGAAAATTTCAAGTTGAACACAACCCACATATGACTTCAGCCTTCACATTCAGATAAACTTTCTAGGAACCCTAGCGGGTTTCATGGGATCGAAGAGTTCGACCTGTTTAGGGTGTCCTGCTCGTGGGGTCATCGATTGGAGTCAACAGGACAGTTACTGTGTCTTCTATCAAGCGAGAGTGGTTGGCCGTTCAAATGTGATAGTTCAGTCGTGCCTAATTTGAGATCAATGGCCCAGTGGTAAACACGGTTTTTTCATGGAAGCGTGGCCGGAGTTCCATTCCCGGCGGTGGAAAGGATATGTACTACTGACGAGCTATAATGAGGGCGAAACTTGAGTCTAGTGCTTCTTTCCAAAAGAGACCCACTGGAAAGTCTATGGGAATGCGACAGATGGGATCAATTATGAATGGTGTTCAACTTGAAATTTGCTACAACCCCGACTACTCATCAGCATCATAGTAAGAAAAAAACAAATTATGAGGAAAAAAGAACCAGCAGAAAGATTCATTCCAAATATTTAACGCTTATTATTCGTAGGGAGGAAAAAAGCTGGGCAATTTTCATAATAGCTCTCTGGAACATTAGCATTCTGTCACAGAGTGAGTTTGAAACACTGAGTTCCCTTTAACCACTTCATCAGAGCAGAAAGAAGACATGTTGCGATATGTTAACATTTCGTTTACTCTCATCAGTCGCAAACGTAAAACATTCAGTTATATACATCATACAGATAAGGATAGACAGGGATTAGACACGCATACAAGCACACCAATTATTATGTAATCACGACCATGGCAACCCACTAGGTTGTACCGGTTCACTTGCAGTTGCAGTGACGTTTACATAGGCAGAACAGAT
>LUCH01001979.1:0-45048 GCA_013368495.1 Paragonimus heterotremus | reverse complement strand
CGCAGAGTATCCGGGGTGCAAATACGCCTGGCTCTGGTTGCCATGGTAGTGATTACATAATAATTGGTTTGCTTGTATGCGGATCTAATCCCTGTCTATCCTTATCTGTATGATGTATATAACTGAATGTTTTACGTTTGCGACTGATGAGAGTAAACAAAATGTTAACATATCGCAATATATGTCTTCTTTCTGCTCTGACAGAGTGAGTTGCTAAAAGTGTTGAGAATTACGACGCCATCTGTTCCTGTTCAACTGCTACCTCCGTGAGTACTCCAAGGCGGATATTACGTATACAAAACAAATAAATAAACCAAATTCATCTAGTTCAGTGATTTTGCTTGTGACAAAGATGTTCAGTTAACCACCATCAGGAAAGAATCATTGTAGAATTCAAACATCTTTGAGGATAACGGACGATAAGTTTGTTCAAAGATAGATCGGTCGACAGCTTGATGTGGCATGACCAAACCAACCAGTTTCAAGTTTTGTTGAGATATCTATGTTGTTAACCCATTAAGAAATCATTGTTCAACAGTGCGGTCAATACTGCAAAATCTCAGGAAGTATTTCCGATCATTTGACATGTTTACCCTTCTATGGCCTCCTTCATCACGCACACCTGCTTTCGCAAACGGTCATAAGCCTAAGCAGATAGTACGTGGCTCCAACCACCATTCACGATTAGAGTAGTGAAAAATAATATACTAGAACACCACTGAAAGAAATAACTAATACACAATAAAACAGACTTAGCTAGAAAGCAACTATAGTAGCGTGTTTGAAGGTACACTATCGACTATGGCTGGTCAACGTGTGGGATGACATTTCTAAATTACGATTTGAATGATCACAAGGCCCCCAACCAGGTAGATGTCACTTGCTAACATTGCTCAGGGCGGCATTCATGGTCACACATTGTGGGCACGTGAGTGACCTTGTGGAGAACTGACCGCCTTCCTGAAACTTGAACCAGAATGAAAGGCATGCAGGCTTTCCACACCCTTCCGTTCGAGTACAACCAGGCGGCTTTTGTTACGACGAATTTGTAACAAACATTAGTTTCAGCAAAGTACGCAGACATTCGTTGAGTCCTGATAGCATATCGAAAGGTCACTCAATACTCTTTACTGTCCAACTCGCATGTTCTCACACCACACGTTCGCTCACGTTTATGAACCGAGGTTCCAGTCTACAACGCAGTGGCGATTTCCAGTTGCATGTCGTGCGCAATTCATCCAGGTTTTGTGCCTGTGGCTGACGCTTCCTGTAATTGATTTTTTGTTTGCCATTTTTCACCCGTTGATCCAATTTCGCTGAACAATGGTTCGTCCTTTCCCCCTTGTTGCCCGCAATCCACTTGCTTTGAGTTCTGATCATATCTCATCACCGCGTCAAGATACTCCATCAAGTGTTGGAATCATTTCGCTTTCGGTTTGGACATCCATCACAATAGGAAACTTGGTATATCAAACTTACATCAACTGTCAGTCCTCTCCTGATGACTACTCACTGCAATGATGCTGATGGATTGGTTAGTGTTGTACTGAATCACGAAAAATCACATATACTGAAGTTCATGGAAGCCATTGTTATTGATCGTGATCATCTACTCATCTGCAGACCACAAAACTAGCAGTAACGTCGATATTGCCACGATGGAGATTACGCAAGCATATGATCGTTTGCGTTCTACTTGAAAGTTTAAAACATCAGTCTACCGGGCTTAGCAACCATGCCTGCTTGCATGACTGTAATCACGGAGCATGCATAAAAATTCTGAGTCAGTCTACAACCCAAGTGTCCTAGTTTCACCGGTTAACATAAAACTTCATAATCAAAAATCCTGATCACCTCGGATTAGTCACAGGGTATGGTGAGTTTTTCTCACTAATCTGTTGCACTCACCTTGCTTGTCGTTTCGTACCGGCTGACTTGGTTGTCCAATTTGGCTGACACTTGGAAATAACTTAGTCTGGTCAGTACGTGTTCAATTTTGTGTTCGACAAACGGCTTGTCTAATGACCCAACTTCCAACGGACTCGAATCAGCCCAATCGATAGCGTAACTAAGGCCAGCTGGGAAGTCGACTGGCTTACCCGCGTACCGAATCAGGATAGAAGTTTCACCTGTAGACAGCAAGACCGTTGATAGTTTACACATATACAAGTTAGCATTGAAAATGGACTATAAATGTTTCGCCAGAAATGCGATTTTGCTTATGACTGGGTCTGTGAACACCCTAGTCACTCAGGGATACAGTGAATTTTTCAGAACTTCAGAAAAGCTGTCAAGTCAGTAATAAGCTTCATAAACTCTAAGAAATGAATTTTCAATCAAAAGGATGGATAAGCATAACACTGATCTGACTGGTAAGAACGAACGTTGTAATTTACTTCCTTCATATATAGGTCTCAGAGTAGACTAGACAGATTCAAGCAGACGTCCACTGTCAACAGTGATCAACATCTGCTAACAGGGGTCGATTCGCATGTTTTCTGATATACTGTTAACTACCATTTGTAGTAACCTATCACAAACTTGTGTGTTTCAGCAACCTATCACACGCCTGTGGGAGTGATATGCTTGCTGTCAGATGGTCTACCTTTAAGATACCGTGATTTAATAGTCGTATGACACCGAAATAATGCCGCTGAGTGCTTGAAGGCACAGATGAAGTCTGTTACGTTGCTATTCCGTCCACAACGTAAATTACATAAATCCAACCAATGCGATGTTTGCTTACCTTCATAGTTCTCAAGCAATGCTTGAAATTCAAAAGACATGTCTGCAATTGGTTTTCGTACATCTACGTTCAGTAGACAGGTTTCTTTGCCCACCAGGTTTGCTGCTTCTATGGAAATGTTGTGCTGTCCCGTCGTAAGATATGTGTAATTCAACATCACCGGCTCCGCGGCTGTCAAAAACGAGAATAGTGAACTTCGAATCAAAATAGAAAAGAACATCACGAAATCTTCTGTACGTGTTTTAATAGTAAATTTTTATGGTTTCTTCTTGGCTGCTCGGTTTTTTGAAATTTATTACATGAACTTCATTACGCGGAAAATATTGAATGAGAACGCATAACAGATGAATATTTTTTCATTCCACCCAACTTCTAGCATCTTCGCTCTGTTTGTCAACCAGGCCCTAACTGACATCTAATGGCTTTTACTTCCATCCGATTTTCTTTGGAGCTGGCGGTCAATTTTTATCTCAAAGTGTCGTCGCATACTTCCTGTTGCTCGAATATTTTTGAGAATATTTCAAAGAACTCTTTAAGTGTCATTAAAAAAAGTCAACCGTACCAGTTTCAAAACTTCTGCGTAGTGGTAAGTAAGGTTTGCAAATTTGCCAGCTAAAAGCAGATAGCAATTGTTTGTTAATGTAGACCGAGTATTTTGCTGATATACCGCACACTTGTGATCTGGTGCATGTGTCTGTGAGTGTGGACAACATGCACAGGTGTCGTTAGGATGAACATAAGTGCATAATTCACCATGCATAGCATGCCAATTTGTTCGTAACTTTGTCGTCATCTGTGGCTATTTGGGTAGGATCATGCAGCTGTTATTGATTTGGCGAGTTCGGTTTGATTTCCTCACGCTTGTTCTTAACTACAATCTGTTCGGCATTTTCACAAAGTCGTGCATATCTGCTACAAAATCCTAACACTATTTAGTCTCATCGTTGTCTTTACCATCGGACAGCCCTACTGTTCAACCTGACACCATTTCTAGATGTCATACCGTACGCTCTAACTCATACTCGTAGTAAGACAGCATTACTCTTTATTTCATCAACAGTTCGGTTATCAACCAATTTTCTATTCTTGCTTATTGTTAGTGTGCTGATATAGACAGCCGTTTAACTGGTTACATATAATTGGTGACGGTACCATCACAAATTTTCGAACGATCAGGATACTTCCCAACTTACCGAACCGAAGAAAAGAGGATTGAGAGACAAGAAACCGCATCCCAAACTTATTCTCAACCAACCTGATCTGTAAGGCTGCTAAACAGTGTGCAGGGTTAGTAATCCATTGAACACCGATGACCATTACCAATTCATAGGCACATTTTTTATGGGTCCCAGTTTTATGGGACACGTAATGTATCTTGCATGAAAATGTATTGGAAATAGCCTCGTGGCCCATAGTGTATTAAGTGTCAAAGATGAGTCTGACTGCACGCTCATCTCAGGTCAGGAGGATTCGTTACTCGCTTGGTTGTCTGTGTATGTTTAGCTGTATGTTTAGTTGACCAACATGACAGTTCAAGTATCATTTGAATAAGGTAAAACTAATCGGAGTGTCCAGGTTATCCTACGAAACAACTGGAAAAGATGGTGGTCACACGGTTTTTTCTGTTTCAACACAATAACGTGAGCAACGAAACGACGAGCATATCTCTCGAAGGGTTTGAAATCAGGACATTTTTGTACCATAGATAAGCAACCAGTGGCTTGCCAACCTGTTTGTAGAGCTGCAGGCAGGTTTCCTACCTTTCATGTAACAACCACGTGTAATGTGAAATTACAATTTTCATGTTAACTCAACATACCATTTGATTACACTTGAATAACTGAAATATCGTGCATAATTTTGTTCGCCGCTCACATATAAGATGCTACGTGACAAATGCTGTATACTCTTTCATTCGTCTATATACAACGTATTGAAAATTATTTACCTGACTACATATAACATTCTTAGTTGGCGATCAAAATCACAATGTATCGCGGATAGGTTAGAATCAGGCGGCAGTCACATAATTCACAGTGAACAACTACCCGTCAGTTCGTGATATTCCAATGGTGATGTATTTGGAATTACTTAGGTGATCACCGATGACTTGTCTTCGAAAATTCCCAGATCACAGTTTAATTTTCCGAAAGTGAATTTATTGCTCATCAGTTACCAAGAACGGATGAACACAGTAACGAGTCAACTATTACTGAACAATTCTCAGTCAGCTGTATTTTAAACGTCAAAAACAGATCAATTAATTCCGCCTCGTTTTAGTATATATTGGAATCTGTAGCAGAAGATTGAACGAAGCCAACAACTTATACCTAAGGGACAGATGTATAGATGTATAGATATATCGATTCTAAGTAGATGAAATGGAACTTAAACACCATTCGACAATATTTTTAGTATTGCGTCTATTTTAAGAAGTATAACGCGTTTTGATTTCGACATTTTTGTAAAAAAAATATATTTTTTGGGGATTAATAAAAGTAACTGTACAGAGAGAAATTTATTCTGGATTTGAAGACAACACAACGTTGATTTCACACTTGTGACAACGTCCTTGGAGGGATGAATGGAGAATCTGTGATTATTTTGGCAATCACGGAAAATGTAATGATTATAACCGATGTTTTTAGCCAAGCATAACGATCAAAACCTTCGGTATCTTTCTCACATGAGACGGTAGAAAAGGGCCAATTTTGCATTAGTGTCGAGGATATTTTGCGATTGTTATCGGGCATATTAGTAATAGAATTAGTTATTATCTAAATTTTCATGACTCAGAGTTGAACTGGTACATTCTCTTATTTCATTCGATCTATCAATAGGATGATCAAATCAGTAATTCATAAAATATACACACCACTCGTCTTTATGTAAATAGCATCGTGATTTAATGGAAGTTTGATGCATTGAGTCCCTTTAAGACGTCGTGGTTGGCACTCACTTACCGTGGGTTTATCCGTGAGTTCCAATCACGATCCAGCCCGATTTGTAATGTTCTACGTCTCATTTAAGTCTTGCTGGTTTTACTTTGGTGCTAGTCGCACAGTTACAACTGACGAGAGTATGCGGAATGAATTCGTCATAATTTATGTCTTCCGACTATTCTAGTGAATTGAAAAGATGTTCTGGCAAACAGTCTGTTTTCGGTTATTCATCATCGGGTCAATATCATCAGGGTTGTCAAGCGCGCAAAATCAAAGGCAATTAGCCACATAATTACACCAGGCGGTTGTAAATTGGAGGGCAATTAGGCGACAAAATTTTATTATAGTTTTACTACGATGCACCATATCAAAACCGTTGCTAGAAGTTTTATCATTCGATCTTAAGTTTTGCTGTCCCAGAAATCAGAGGTTCAGTTCGAGAATTTATACAGCCAAGTAGAATCACTGGTTCCGTCATCAGTGCTCAATGCAGAACACTTCAAAAGCACCTTAGTTAACACGTCCTATCAGTACCTCAACGCTAGACCGCGCTTAAGCAGTATTCTGACAAAACGCCATATTCAAGAGCTAAACGATTTGAGAAGAGATAATGACATTCTGTTGTCGAAGCCTGACAAGGGTGCAGGAAATTTTTTGATGGACAGATCGACTTACCTGCAGAAAATGACTGATATCTTGAGTGATTTGTCTAAATTCAGTAACCTGCTATACGAAAAACATAGGACCAATGCGAGTGAGAAAAACATTTCTAGAATGGTAAGAGATCTCAAACAACAGGGTTTGATAGACTCCACGACATCTGAACGAATCCGGTCAACTGAAACCATAATACCCCGACTGTATGGTTTACCAAAGGCTCACAAGGAGGAATGTTCATTTCGCCCGATTCTTTATATGTGTAATTCTCATATCATTCGATGGCACGGTGGCTAACAGAGTTGCTAAAACCCGTTCGGAAGGACATCGCAGTGCATTCACTGAAAGATACGTTTGAGTTCGTCAATTCTACCCGGTCACTGAGTGTGGAAAACAAGAAGGTGTTTTCCCTTTATGTTTGATCTCTGTTCATGAATGTGCCATTCGTGGAAACCGTTGACTACCTCTGTGGGTATATTCGTTCCGAAGGTTTAAGTGTGGGCTTACTCGTGGACACGCTCAAGAAGCTGATATTAACGTGCACACAGAATGTACAACTTCAGATTGATAGGAGAAGGTACCGTCAGAAGGACGGAGTTGCAATGGGGTCGCCGTGAGGCCCACTGTTGGCAGATATCTTCATGGCAATGTTAGAAATGACTATGTTTCGTGGGTTTATTGACAACAGCACTATCTGCAAGAGGTAAGTTGATGATATAATCTGTGTAGTCGACAAAACTGTGGATCTGAATAGCCTGATTGCTGAGGCGAACAGAGCACACCCGAATCTCAACTTTATACTTGGGGCCGAGAAAGATGGACGAATATCCTTCCTGGATGTGGCATTGAATCGTCCTACAGAAGGTTCAATTCAGACAGATATTCACAGGAGAGGGACTTGGAAAGGCCAGTATACCCACTTTCTCAGTTAAGTACCCCTGAAACAGAAGAGAAACCTCGTTCCCAGTTTAACATACATAGCTATGAGGATATGCACTCACTGGTGTTTTTACGGCGGATTTTCACAGAGAACGTCCATCCTGTAAACTTCGTAGGTAGACATATGAAACTGGCAGAACCGAAAGTTAAGCTCCAGTCTGCGGTGAGGCGTTGGCTGAACTGGTGACTCGCTGAATAATTAACGCAATTGAAAAGATCTACAGTGCGGCACAACTGCGAATCGCGTTCAGATCCGACTCGGTATTTCACGTGCAACTCAAAGATGCATTTCCTAAATGTGTAACCTCATTTTACGTTTACTCTTTCATATGCTCCTTTGGAGCAGGTTACGTCGGTCGCACAACCAGGCGTGTTTCTCAGAGGATGCGTGAGCACCACCGCACATGGCTGACTAAGGGCGAGGTGAAGTCGATTTCGAGTGCAATTCCGGCGCACCTTGTTGACCCAGGGCACCAAGTCTCACCAGAATTGGCTATCCAGCCCATTTACCGATTGCCCAGTCCTCAATCCAGAGGAGTCAAATTTTGTATTCTGGCCACCGCGGAAGCGACCGGAATTCGGTTGCGCAATCCACAGTTGTGCGCTCAGAAGAAATTTGTATAAGCCCTACCGTCACTGACTCTACATCTCCGGTGGTTAATTTTGTCACCTAATTGCCCTCCAATTTACAACCGCCCGATGTAATTATGTGGCTAAATGCCTTTGATTTTGCTTGCTTGACAAACGATGATATAGACTGTTATGTAGTTGGCCCGATGATGAATAACCGAAAACAGACTGTTCGCCTAAACATCCTTTCACTTCTAATGAACTCATGGGGCTATTCGAATCGTATTCTATTGAAATTAATAGTTGTTGACACAGGAACCTATGAATTCGTGACGAAGAATTAGAACGGAATTTGTTAATCATTGCTGCTGGAAGCTCTCCGTATCCGGCTAAACATTTATGCACTTCTCATGTTCTGCCGTAAGGAAGAACGTAACTTCAAGATCAAATATGTAACAACAAGTGCAACCAAACTCACTTTTCTGCTGCAATATTTTTGACGGTTGTCCGACTTCAAATTGTGCAGTAATTGTCACTTGTTCTCCGTTGCGGAGAGAAACAGCCACCGAGACCGTATCCCCAAATTTAATCGGGTTGGCTAGTAAACTGCATCCGAAATTTCGGATTGGCTCACGAACGCCTATCCGAGTTGTATATGTTTTGACATTCGTGTTCATGGTCAGAGTCACCGTGATGGTAAAATCTCCAGTGCTGGTGTACACGTGACCGATTTTCTTTCCCTCGACAAAGCGATCCGAGAATGGTGTAAGCTTATCACCCCAATCAATACTGACTTGGGCCATAACAGCAATATCCCCAGCTACTCGATTTATCAACAGTGTGAACAGATCGTTTCTCCCGGTGTACGAGTTAGCCGGTTCCAGTTCGTAGGTACCCAGTGTTCCTTGAACGCTTACCGTCAGCTGAACCATGTCTTGCTTAGAGCCACCAGAAGCGCTGAGTTTTACAATATACGTCCCAGCTTTGGTGTAGCGATGTATTTTTTCATAATTTTGTGGCCAGTTTTGAAGTTTATTAACAGGTTCGTTATATACGTTTGTATCATTGAAGTCAATGGTTAATTGAATGGATGTACCGCGTCTGAATGCGACATTGAATTTGACATCAGTGTTCACCGTGCTCAAACTTTTGGGTGATTAAGTAGAGAACAAGAAATACATAAATTTTTGTTTGAATACATTAAGCCATGAATAGAAAACTGTCTATGCGAAGTGCTTCAGGCAAGTGACAAATGTCAATATAAAGAGGAACTCCTGATGGAAATATCTGTCAATTGACCGTTCAGAAAGAATGAGTAATTGTACTTCAAAACTACTTTGGGAACAAATGATGTCCATCTGCTTGTTAATGCATGCATCTGAAATGATGAAAGATTGAAACGTCAATCGAAAAGTTTCACTGGACGTACACTGCTTGGTTAGATTGGTGGAAAGAAGGGGTACAAGTGATTGTATTTTCAGGAGATGAACTAAAGAAGCAAATAAATGGGTAATCATCCGGGATGACAGAAATGTTCAAAAGCTATTACCACATTTGAAACTGGACCGGACATCGACCCATAATACAAAAATACTGTACAAATAAGCAGATAGCAAGATATTTGGTACCTCTCTTTTTGGACATGTTACTTCTAGTGAGCACCGCAAAACGGGGTGTTCTTCTCTGTGGTTAATCTTCCAGACAGATCAAAAACACATTCAAAGTTATGGTGTGGATTTCCTGTGTCTATGATAACATAACATTCAGACTAATATTCGAATTGTTACAAATAACCAGGCAAGTGCAGCTCAACAATTCCAGTTAAATAATCGAGTAATTCATTATACGAAACACTTAAACGTTCCTCATTTGAATAACAGTCACGTCCAAGTAGAAGTCTATGAACAGTTTTTACAGATATAATCAACCAAAATTACACTAATTCTAACTGATCTGGCAAAAACGTATTTTCTCAGCCACTTGGAATTCACCATTTGGACCCTCATCTATTGTGGTCTCAAAGTAAAATACCGGGTCCAATATTTGCGTCTAATCGTGAGTGTTAGTGCTGGTTGCCCAGTACAGCCACTATTCATTCCACGTGGTACGATTATGATGTTTTCATTGTTATTTTCTCGTTACAACTGTATCAGTTAGCGAAATATACCTCTATAAACAACAGTACACCCCAATGTTGTGCACACATTAATGATCGCAACACAGCTCTAATTGGCGTTTGCCCGCCTCCCGCAAGGTACAGATTTAGCTTGCAACATTTTCACTCGTACTACTATGTCAGTATTGCTGAATGTATTCTGGGAAGGGCAGAAAGGCTATTTTGATCTGGAACAAATCCGATGACAAATGTACGGGTTGTTTGAAAACAATCCGGCGTAGACTTACGGGGGTTCAAAAGTGACTGAGAGCCCTTCCATTGGTTCGTCAAATCGTACCGTTTCTGAAAGCCCTTGCCATCCCAGTGCATTTGATACATTGATAACATATGGTATTTCTACCGGTGCTGCAACACTGAGGGTTTCTGAGATGATTCTTCGATGCACATAATCGATCTGGACCGTTTTAACTTGGCCATCCACTTGTAAGTTGACAGTCAAGTTAGATCCATGAGCAAAATTAAACACCAGCGATTGAGCAGATCCAATAGAGACACTATTCGCTTCTATTGCTAAACCTGTAAAACGGGTTGAAATAAACGCTCTGAAGTTAAATGTTTGAGCGTGTGTTATATTGCAGGTCACGTAGTATTTTTGTACGGTCTAATATACATGGGATTAAAGTTTGGGGTAAATTAAACCTGAGCATTCATCTGTATAAAATTCAGTTCACTGAACAGCGCGCGAAGTTTTCACTTCAAGGATGGGTCTACATTAGATCGATAATTTGACACGATAAAACTGAATTGAATATCACACTTTAACTAGTTGAAGGAACAGTTTAGATCACAAGTGTCATTCTCCACAACGAAAAGCGAACTTATTACCAACGTGATATGCAAATAGTATTCCAGTTCTTTAGTATCTTGGAGGTTTGAAACTGTAACGATGAACTTGTGTAACATACAGCTTAACAGGTGGATGATTGTTAAACAATTATTAGTAAGTAAAACCATACATGTCTTGTGTCGAAAGCTTGTCATTATTTATTGTATATTAACGCCATATCATAATCGAATTTGGTTTGTTGTTCAGAAACTACCTCATTCTTTTCCAGACAGATGCAAATTTCGAGTTAACTGTCAAACACCCTGGAAAGACATAGTCAAAATCGACCATCCAAAGATAATTTGCGACTCTTATTATGTACTGAGAGATAATGTATGAATGCTACGTTACGAAAATGATTGACAAATTCACATCATCATAGCTGTAGCTCTCTTAAATTTCGTCCAACTTCAAATTTTGATACGTATATGACCAGATTATGAATTTTTCTATTCGAACTTATTCAGATTAACCACTGAGTGTTGATGGTTGAGCCCAGGCAAAAGCTTTTGTTATCAGTAAGCGACCTGTTGTGGTGCAAATGAAAACGGTCTGTTGCAGTGACGGTGTGGAACAAAGGAGAGTTCATATAAAAGGAGCTCAATTCCGCTTGGTCTACATTTCCAGTTAAAACAAATGTCATCAGCATGACATGCTTTATGAAATGATGTGAACTGCACAATTTTAAACTCTACTCTTCTTCAACAGTGGACGAAATTAATGTATTTTGGATTGAAAGTAATCTAAAGTTAACTGATTACACTAGTACATTAAAATCAAGTGGGAACGCTGGTATACATGTTAGCTTTGCTGGAACGAACCGTACAACGCAATAGTGTGGTTTCTGTTATGTGCTGGCTGTAATTTTACGCATGCTCAACCGCTTCTCATCGCCGATTGTTTAGTTCACGTATTCAACGTATCGATTACAACATGAGCATAAGCGTTCCTTACTGCTCGGATTAACTGGACACAATGTTTTCACCAGTGTAGACGGTTAGATGGAAAAATTGAGTACGGCACTCAGTATAAATGTGTACTGAATGTAAATGTAAATGTAAATGTAAATGTAAGTGTACCGACCCCTTTTGTTGATAAAGTCTAAAGTAAGATTCACCGTAGGGAACTCACTCTACTAATCGATTATTAAAGTTTGGACTGTCGTTTTAATGCTACTAGCGTATCAAAACAGGAAACACGGGATTCAGTAGTCATTCGTAGTTAGTATCTGTAAAACTAGTTGTGTTGTTGACCTGTTCTTCCGTGTTAGCTGATTGCAATAATGTGGTTTGTTCGATGTACTCATGCTAATTTTAACGCGGCCACATATTCATACTTTCTTTCTGCTTAAATTATGAAATTTTCATTATGTATTGATTTTCCAAGTAAAATGAGTTACAGAATTCTTTGAAGTCACCAGTTTACTCTTCCTCATCCGTTGCTGATTGGTTCAACTTGATTCAGTGCATGCGAACTATTCACAACAATAATAAATGACTGTACAGACACCCCGTTATCTTTTACCACAAACCTGTTGGACGGTCAGTATGCATGAACTTGAACAATCAACAGCAACCGCCTTACCGTTAATGCTTTCGTAGGCTTCCTGTACAGCAGTGTGTTTCATTGTATAGACTAAGTTTGTACAAGTAACAGAAACTGAAAACTCTCCCGGTTTGTCATAGGTATGCATGTACAATTTTTCTGGTCCCACATGAACGGTGGTGCCTTGTATTGTCCATGTACATGTAATTCCCGGCCCGTCTGTCATATCCAACGTCAACGTGGTGGGCAACCCGACCGTAGCTCGGTTAACAATGATCCCATTGAAGAGGAGCTCATCTCGGACGACAACATTCTTTTGAATTACAATAAAACCGATCATATTGGACATGGTTAGTGCCAAATTGTAGTCCCCAGCTTTCGTGTATGTATGACTGATCTCGCCAACTGTTGTCATCTCTTCTGGAGAACCATCACCGAAATTCCAGTAAAAGTTGCTCGGTTTTCCTGTAACGGAGACAAGCAAATTTATGAGTTAGATGCAGAATGGTGTCAATCAGTCAGTCAGTGTTAACACGGCACAGATTTTTACAATATATTCTGACAGAAAGAAATCACTTGAATACCATAGGCAATGTCCCATCCAACCTGACACAACAGAAAAGTATATAAAGTCGTGAGTCCAGAAAATAGGATATATCAAAAGACCGGCTATCTTCTTTTGTTTCACCAGAAGAGAAGAACGACGCATAAAAGAAATTAGCATTGTGTCGTTTTACCCCCATTAACCATATAACGATATCAAACACAATTCAGAAACAATGACCTACGGAGCCTCCACATAACAGCGCCAAATGAACAACTTCAAACTAACCGAGTGGTACCATAAAGCGTTTACTGTGTACAGAACCTCCAATTATATTTTGTGATGTGTAATACTCTACTGAATACCAGCAGCGTTGGTCTGGTGTTAATTACTAACGTGAATTAAGTGTGTGAATCTTTTGATGGATACTTTGAATGATTATTAATGTCTAATTTTGCGTTCCCTGTTGTGTGTTAATTTGTTCATCCATCCGGGCAAGTATTCGTGAACACGTAAAAGGGAGATGAGGTTCAGTTAGTCTAAGTAACTGTCACTGTTAAATGGTTGTCAGTGTGACAGACCGAAGGATTAAAATCTTGGGACAATATTCTTGAAGATCTTATACTCCCGTCAGACTGTGTGTGTTAGAGCTTCGTGTAATATGATTTCATGGATTCTGGGTTGAGTAAATTTCGTAACCTATTGCCACAGTCGGAATAGCGCTGTATTTTCAATCATTTTGCAAAACAACTCAGCACAACTTACCTCTGACATTTGTCAGCCTTAGAGTGGCAGCCATGTTTGTCTTTAATTCTGCTTTCTCCAGACCATCAGTACTCAGTGGGCTGACTATACTGACTGTGTTGTTTTTGAACACCTCATTCAAGCCGTTCTCGAAAGTGCTGAGGCTTAGAAAGATCGTGGCATCTCCAATCTGTGATATTGTACCACTAAGCACCATCTCATGAACACGTTTAGTCCACGAACCAACCTGGCGGAAAAGGAATACAAGGTATTCAACCAAACAATAGAATAGTGTTCAAGAAACAGCAGGCGTCATATGTGAGACTTTTGGAATAATAATTTGTCAGAAATTACGGGTTTAATACACTGAGTTCCCTTGATCCAGTTCACCAGTAACGGTAGGAAGACATACGTCGCAAAATGTCAACAGTGCGTTCACTCTCTTCAGTTACGAACGCAAAACACTAGAATATATAGGACATATAGATAGCAGTAACAACAGGAACAATCAACGATTGGGTTCACATAAAACAAGGGCTGTTATCAGTTCAAGGGCAGACAAAATGCGTGAGTCAACAGTTAATGCATACACAGGATCGGACGGTGAGTATTGATTAACATTGCCTCGGAGAAGGCGAGCACCAACCACTTAGGCATATGTTCAGCTATTCTTTGTTATAGGCACTGATCTGTTCTGCTGATATAGACGTCACCACAACTGCAAGTGAACTGATAGATTACATGTGAGACAGAACATTTTGGTAGATCACGATTATGAATCAGCTGAGCGACACTCCTAGTAGTGAGTAGCAACCGCAGTTCGGTCGCAGGATATGTAGGAGTTAGAGCAGTCTGTAATTTTTACTTACTTCAGTTGTGATATGATAGCCTTTGAAAGGAAGGTTCAAAAAGACCTGATTCTTAGGGTCGTACTCACGGTAGTTTTGGACATTCTTTTCTGGCTGTTTTTCCTATTCGCATGTCCTATATATTCTAATGTTTTACGTTTGTGACTGAAGTGAGTAAACGAAAAAACTAGGAGGGCAGAAATGCCAGACAACAGAAGGCAACCTTATATGCTTATCCGGGTTTTTTGCTTATGACCATCTAACCATGGTGTGGTTCTCTGGTGAATTATCCAAAAAAGCAGAGATTCAATGTAGAAAACCGGTTTTGAAGCGAGTTACGGGATAAGTATATTGGTACCCTACAAGAGGTCAAATCAAGTCGTCTTATAAAAACATTACCCAGTTACCCTCTGCTCATAAATGCAAAGTGTATCCTTTACTGTCTTAAGTGTGTGGCAGGTCAATCTAATGAATGGTGGAACACGAGTCAGAGACTCATATAATCTTACTGCTTCAGGCTGATTACTTTCTAGAGGCAAACAAACTTACTCATCAGCGCTCTGTTTTTGAAACTATAATCATAAAGATGTCAAACTTAATGAGGAAACTCTACTGTATACTAACAATAGTGGAAAAATAACGTAATTGCAGCAAAATACTTGGTATAAGAAGTACACTGCTCACAAAACTTTACGGATGTCCCATCTGGGTGTCAAGTTTTGGTGTATGAACGTTCGGTACCAGCTATCTGCCTACACTCTTTTGATGAAAAAGGCCACCTTCACTAGTTGAACAGTAAAAAAAGATATTGTCATTTTGTCGGATAATATAAGGAAAGGTGATATCTCATATGTTGTCAAAAAAACTTCCACCATAAAAGTTCAGTGGGTTCTCAGTGTTAGAAATCTAAGTGGACTACAGTTTATAAACTTTCCTAATATTACGTAGGCAGGAACTGATTGCTTCTCACGCAATTCTTGTGTTATATTTGCTCGGTTTGTTCTCGATCTGTCAAACAATATGTATGCTTTACATTTCTGTGTGCAGGTACAAACCAAATGTATAATCTACTGTTTTCAGCTAGTCCATAGTTTATGTAAGATTTACACCAGATTCTGAACCTCAAGATTTGTTAGCTTTCATGGACATACTTATGCAGTGTTATCCAAATGAATCCGTTCAACACATGATCCATAGGAAAGAAACTTGGAGTAGTCAATCCGTGTCAGCAGCTTCCTGTGACTAACAAAAAAATGTCACAAACTATTTGATTGACAGGGTTATGACAGTATGTACACAGGATACGGCTTCCGATGAATTGTCATTCCTACACATATTATTCTTGTAAAATGGCCATCCAGGACGATTTATGGACAAGAAAGTGCAACGTCGAATGAAAAAGGCAACACTGAATATTTCTTTATCATACAGACGTGACAAGCTTTCTGACACAGTGACTAGAAGACTCAACAGTGTTGTCAATAGAATCTTCAGCGCTACCAAACTACGTATTTGTTTTAATTCTGCTCCACTCTTGTGTCTATGGTTAAAGGAGAAAGTGTCTGGTTCTGCAGTATCCCTCTATGTAAAACCACTCACTCTTTCGTGTGAAACTAGTTACGTGCGTCGCGCGACTGGACGCTAATCTGAACACACCCATAAGCATCATCCAGTCTACATCAATAGCAAAATCACTAAAACAGTTGATTGTACAATTCTGGTACATATTGTCGATTCGCTTCATACCGTCAATCTGGCCTCCTAGTTTCGTCCGATTTACCTAGTCAAGGGCAGTCAATCGAGAACCTTCAGATACCGAACTTTGGTCACAGCTGAGGCGATCAGAATTTCCTTGAATAATCACACATTTGTGTGCACAGAAGTGCTTTGTGCAGGTCTTCCGATTGCCACGACTCATCATGACGGTCGTTCAAATTGGCAGGAATCTCCTTGCATAATAATTGACTTGATTGCATCATAGGGCTGTCTCCATTTTCACGATTGATTCCATTTGAATTTATTATTTGGTTTGTTGTTATTACCCTGACAACACTGTGATCGTTATGTACATGGTCTGATGATGAATAACCAAAAACTAGTCTGTTAGCCACGTTGTTTTTAATAGCTAAAGGCAGTTCAAAGGAAAACAAGTCTGGTGTACAAATATGGACCGGCATCCATGCTTGGTTGAGATGTATGAAAAGTGTCTGAATTTCCACCGACAGTTGTAACTTCGATATGACTGACTGTCCTAGTTCATAGTCTATATATCTGATCTGCCTTAAGTTACTTCAACATATGCCAACCATGTTGGATGAAATGGTATGCATAAGAAGCCAGTTAGGCGAACAGTTGTTTCCGGTAATTATCATTGGGCTTTTACAATTACATAAAAGACATGCGATTTTTGTATGAAAAATAAAAAATAAAGATTCGTGAACACTTCTCGAAATGGTTTCACAACTGTCCAAGAAATCCCATTTCCAGTACAATCGGGTTCCACCTAAATGACACTGGCCATCAAATAAATCCGAATGTAGCACTCCGAGCCATCTGCAAGGTTCGTCAAGCCCACTCCAGAGTTGTCAGGCTGTAATCGCTATCAACGGCCGAGGCTATTGCTATCAGATACCACAACCCCTTTCTGTGTGCCAGAAAACAGTCCGTGCAAACTCTACATCTCTCTTGTTCAGTTACTTACAGCCACTTGAAACCCAAGCAAGCGCGAACCATGCGACACCGACGAACGAGTTTCTCATGGCGAGTACGTATGACAGTCAAGCACAATTATCAGCACTCCTTCAGTAGACTATGATGCGCATCATGTATGTGATTTTGATGACTCACTAGACTTGTTCTCACTTTTTATATGTAATTGTAAAAGCTCGATGCAAATAACCGAAAACAGATGTCCGCATAACCGACTTCTTGTGAATTGTATGAGAATGTGGAAACGACTGAAGTGATATACGTTCGTCGAATTGCCGTAATCCCTAATGAAATTAACTTGAAAAGGTAGATTTAGGCCGCCATATGTTTGCAGGCTATATTTTCTTAAATTTTATCATAGATACTGACGTAAATCTATACTGTTCAATAGCAGTGGAAATTGCCTTTATTGTCATTGAGAAAGAAACACAATCACAATTTAAATATGTATGTTATAGTGGTTGTTGTTTTATAACGTTAGATACATCAACCATACGCTTCATGTGGTATTCTGGGGAAAATCTACCAAATTTTGTACAAAAATATTTACCAGTGTTTCTAAATTATGTAGTTTATTATTACAGTGCAATCTGAATAAACCTTATCAGCAGTCGATATGTCTAAAACCTCCGGGAACACACCGAATCGCTTGAAGATGAAGTCCGTATAGCCTGGTCGAAATTTCGAAACTCAGAGGTGTGTGAACATTTTCGGTTGATTTTCAGATTTTCATATTTATTCCTCCGTCACTGATTTATTCATTCCCGTCACTTATGAACATTCCTATGGGTAATATATGAAGAGCTAGGCGTTTTGACATTGGCAGTAATCGTAATCGTATTAGACAAACTGCTCTCTGTAAGAGGAACCAGTGACAGTTGACCATTTATCTTCATCTCCCTCCGGTAGAATTCCGGGACTTCTTGGTCTACGACTTGCTACTTGTCTGAGCAAGTCTGATGTGCTGCTGACGAACACGAGGAAAATATTGCACAGGACTCTGAATTGTACATCTTACTTTTACTGGTTTGGAATCCAGTAATCATATGGTTACATGCTAATGGGCCCGCCGTTAGGGAGAAACCTGTGAAGTTCTTGATGCACCGATGTAATGTGACAATACAGAATGTGGTATACTACGGAAACCGTCGTTACTGTTGGCTGCACTGAACTACCCTGAGCCTTTTTTGTGCATCGTTTAAAATCTTGTGTTTACTCATATGAACTAATGAACGTCGTTAGAAATATGTACGGCTGTACTGTACTTTAAGGTAGCTTTCAATTTATGATAATTATACTGATTTTTACACGGTGAGTCGTAATCTGCGATAAGTGCATTCAACCGTTTACCACATCGAATCAGGTCAAGCTAGTGAACGTGATTAAGATGGACTGAGTGAAACTTATCATGTTAACCGGATTGTATTTCAGTTTACAACTTGTTCTGCACTGCCCCCACAGTTCACTTGTAGAAAACTTCCCCTCTTGTTTGCTGTACCCTGCATTATGTTGCCTCATTAAGTGCACATATTTCCGAACGATTTGTTTCATGCTTCTCAACTGCCTTCAGAAACATTCACTTCCAGTTGTTTTCTCAAGGTTTTAGAACCAGCAGTCTCCTCCAAATGAGCGTACCTGCTATCACACTCTAACCGGTAGGGACTGTTAATCTCCAAATTTACAAAAGCCAAACAGTATATCCTTCTTAATATATTTGGCCAGCGAACGCAAAGGACAAAGTTTGCGGGATAAGCCTTTCATTTCGCGCAGCCTTGACAATCGCGCGATACGAAAAGTGATATGGCTTTTAAGTCAGTGAGGGAAAAATCGACCGCAACACCAAGGGATTTCGTCCGCGTAACCGTTATCGGATTGATCACAACCTCACTGTCTGCTGTATTGTACGCACACTGGTGGGTAACCGCCCTGAGTGTTGATTACTTGTGGAGACTAGTCAAATAGGAGTCCTCAAAGCCAGTCAGTGTTTATCTCACTAAGCTTGTGAACTTGCATGTGTCTGTATCAACAGGAATACTGACAGGGAGCTTTATGTGAGAATTAACGTGCAACCCTTAAAAAGTGGCCGTTCAAATCGAAGCAGAAGTCACAAACCAGACTACAAGGTTTGTGGTGTGAATTCAACCCATAAACCGTCCGAAACTTGTCTCTTTTGATTGTGTTCAACTTTTAAATGTAAATTACTTTCTTCTTGGTTGATCTAATGAACGATTAACTGTCCAATTTCACATTTTTCTTCTGGGTCTCTACAAAACTATTCCATTATTTACTTCGGAATATTCTAATCATATTTCCGAAAGCTGATAGTGAAGTGGAAAGTAACTGACTGAAAAAGCAAGTTGTTTCCATAGAAAAATAAGCGAACTTCTAATCTACATAACTGGTTTCATTTGATTTCTACACAAAGCAACTCTTAACACATTCAACTGATCACATGTTTTCTTGTTTACAGTAGTTCCGAAAACCTCTTCTTTTCAAATTTTGTCTATAGTCGATTTGATCGCTGCTTTGCCTCAACGTTCGTTCAACTTTCCGTTTGTTCGGTCACGCGAAAATTGTCGGTATGTCATCATTTCTTTTACACACTCAGCTTCTACCACACAGTGAGTTATGATTCAGGTGCAAAACTCAGCACCGTTTTAAACTCATAAGTTATGTCCATTCATTCATGATAAACGATGATATCATGCACAACGCATTGACCGATACCAGTAAATCATGCAAGGGTTCGTACCAGATATTGGGTGGTCAACTAAATGATTCAATCTGTCGATTTGTCTAAAACAAGCGAGACTGTGCAGATTATCAAGCGTTAAGAACACTTGTACATTACATGTGTTCGTCCATGGACAGAAAAAAATGATGTTGATTGCAACGCATGATTTCAGAGCTCACTTGGATAACATACTGACAACTACGAAGATGGAAATTGTTAACGTTCTTGTTTCCGTTTCGTATCAGTGGTTGCTAAGACGTTTCACGGCTTGCTTATGCTTCATACCGAACAGGGTGAGTTGTAGAACCGGCATGTTTGTACTCACCTGGAATCGGACAGCACTTCTGGATAAACGGTTATGATCGATGATGTCTCCAAGGGTCGCGCTGGTTATAGTTGTGGTGATCAAATCGCTCGGTTGATACGTCGATGGTACGGCACAAGCGATTGGATTTGGTTGTGTAACAAGCAAACCTAAACGATCGCCTGGTTGTATGGACCAAGATGGACCAGTGATCGGTACGCGTTGCCACCCGACTGTGCTTATAGTCACATCAACCACCTATAAAATTTGATTAAATTAGACACTGATTTGTAAGGTGCGCTTGACCGATCTTTTAAATGTTTTAACGTATAATGGTAATGAAAACTTTGATCCCTTTGTTCTGAGCAATATGGTTTCATTACTATCACTTCAAAACCACAGGAAATTTTGCTAACGAAACACAAGGTAATGCAACGTATTTGGACAAAAAATGCAAATGCCTATCGGTAATAAGTTCGGTGATACTTGTGATTGAGTAGCTCATAAGATGTTAATTATGGTGAACTGATAAAGAGTGTTATACAGTATGGAGGAACTAACCTGGACTACCTCGTAATCATACGGTTCGACCGTAGACGGGGCACCCAACTTTAAGCGCCGTAGTTGCTTCTCACATCCCGTGAGGGCTGGGTCGACACAGTCTTGAACATCCATCGAAAATACTTTATTCGATGTAGCGTATAGACAGTCCACGTTGGTATCAACCTTCGTACACGTATTTTGATCGTAATTGTACTTATCGCTTGAACACTTTACCCGAAGATGCTGTTGTGTAAACAAGCCAGACGAATTAGCAATTTCAAAATAGAATGGTTTTACGTTTACCAACTGCTTGTATAAATGCATTGGACTAAACAGTAACCAGAATTTCAGGGTAATAAAAAAAGATCATAAATAATTCTGTCCGAACGAATTAGAGCTTTGATTATGACATTCCGGTAGATGATCCAAAGTGGGTTCTATCTAATTTGCGTATCTCAGCCAATAGTCCAAAATCAGAATTTCAGACTCATTATTGCAGGGTTACGAAGTGCTTGACCAGTCCAGGCAAAACTTGTAAGAGTAACGTTGAAAACAGGCTGCTAGGAAGGACATTGCGAGTTGGCAATTTTCTGTTTTTCCTACTGAGTCAATACAACAATCAGGCTACCTTATCTAGAACAATCGTAACGGAAAGAACACCTTTGTTATTGCAAGTTATTCAAAGTACGAACCAAAATCGGAGTAGATCAGTGGTTATTCGTGCTATTCCAATTCAGTAGGCAAATATTAACGTACAAAACTACTTGCAGAGCTGTATGAATGCTAACATCACCAGCAGAAGTGTAAAATTTCAGTTTCGGAGAACCAGATGCTTGTAATGCAATATTTGCGCAAAACTGGATACATGAAGAGTAAACACATGGTTTCTATAGGTTACCGATAAGTAGTGGGGTAGTTATTTGGTATAGTTTGGACAATGTTGACAGTTATAATCAGTTTTCGCAGTTTGTATACAGTTTTAGCCGGCCACTTTCAAAATGGAATACTCGACTTGAGTTTCGCCCTTTTTCAAATCTATCACTTGTGTATATCCGGGATTTGAGCTTTGGTCACACTTTAATGAGGCAACTTTGTTGGTCACACTACACTACTGATCTCAGGCCAGGCATGACTGAATTAACACACGTAAATACAACCACATTTGTTAGTGAGTGATGGTCAGATCGGACAGTCACCTGGATTGGGAACTCACTAACTGCCCTTCTATCACCAATCGATGTCTCCATGGCTACACCTTCTCAATAAATTGAAATCGCAGAGCTTATTAAACTTGCTTGGCGATATTTTGATTTGCGGTAAAGAATAGTGGGATTTGGTTGACAATATCTAGACATTACTCCTATTGTGTACCGGTAGTTAGGACCTGCCCTTTACCGGTGTGGATTAAAAAAACAATTAGTCGAGGCTTCCAAAGTGTGGTTGTAGATTGTCGCAGTTTTCTTTTTATAGACATCATTTTTGGAGATTTACAAATATTTGTTTTATTTTTACATGTACAAATGTTGTGGTATTTGAAGTGTCAGATGAAGGTGATGAATGATATTCAGTATGACACCAGCAACTTCCGAGAGCGCCAAGAATAAGAAGGTTTGTGGCAGAAATTTGATTCATATTGTCAGAACATCATTTAACTAGGTCCTGCTATATATGTACTCATGGAATACTTGTGCAACTTGAGGTTGGAAAAAGAAGAAGGAAAGGGAAATGACTGTGATAAAAATATCATATTATACAAAATTAATGTGTATCGTGCTCTCAGTAAAAAGCGTGATAGTTTCTAAAGTAATGTTAATTAATAGCATGTACATTAACCACTTCTAAGTCATAAGCCAAATCTTCCAATTAGGGCGGTTAAATTGTTGATTGGGGGTTAATACAAACGTTAAACATTTAAGGATAGTCGGGAGAACACGTGACCCAAGTGATGTCGACTTAATCGATTAACTCTTTACGAGTTTGTGGTTAATAAAGTGTTGAAAAGAGATTTCAAATGTAATGAGGTGACAGGTTGAAAAAAAGAAAACAAATAGGGGAAAACCCAGGTTTAAGATACCTAGCTGTTACTACCCAAATCAGACGGACTTGTTGACACAAAAATTTCACGTTTATAAACTGACCAACAGCTTGAAAGAACCGGATATCGCGGCATGCAGATTGATTTCCGAAAGTAGACCCGTATAACGAGCGCTGGTTCCAGGAATGATCAGTGTGGCATCCGGGCATTTGGTTGTGCTCCCGGTAAACCGACTTGCAGATGGGTGCATCATTTCCCACCCAGACTCTAAAAGGGTTCATGGGGCAACGGAAAACCCAGTTAGTAAGTCTATGTACGTGCATAAATAGTTGGGCAAACACATCAGCAATCTTCATTGAGAACGTATTCAATCGAACTCAGTATTACAATTTCACTAATAATATTCCGCTTTGGTGCACACAACCCATCTGCGAGAGACTGTGCCGAACATAATCATTGTATGGGCTTTTATCATGCAGTTTACTTTAAGGGTATATTATCCTCATGGCTGCTTATCATCTGGAACAGGAATTGCTTAGCACCTGGCAGGTTGTGAACAAACAAGTTGTATGCACCGAACCCGTGAGAATAGAGAGAATCTAGCAGGTCTATCCACAAGAGAGATTTACTTGATAATATAAAGGATTTGTTGTTCTAGGCATAACAGTTCTCTACTGGAAAACCTGAGTTTATTTGGGTGTGATATTATTGTGGAAACAGGACTGCGTAAATCCCGCAGTGAGTCTACTACGTACTTCGTAATGTTGTGAACAATATCCTAAATACTTAATACTGATGGTTGAGATTTTCTGAAAGCAGTGCTGTTCAGGGTGCAAGCTGTCAGTATTCGGCTTCATCTATGGTAAATAAACATTTACGCTGGTAACGCTTATTACCGGCTCGATTATGACCGATTCACTGTCTGGTAAATACAATCGTCGTGTATAAATTTGACGAACACTAGACGTGGAACATTCACCGTTATCTGACAGTCTGTTAGTTCCGTCATAAAGTCCACATATCAACGAACCCATCTGGCGGCAAATCAACCCACGGTCATGGTTATGCGTCTCACAAAAACAGCATTTCTAATAGGCGAATCTTAAGGACCAGAGGATCAGTTGGAATCTAACTCCGCTTTACCGATTCAATGTGGACGGCCCTGTTTAATGGCTTGATGTTTACCAATTTCCTTTCCTTTTAATGCTAAACAAGCACGTTAAAACGGATGATTAGTTTCATATTATTTTAAAATGTTTGCACTAACCCACCATTGGATGATCGGTTTTAATCTGTCAGATGAAACTTTTAGATGACAGGCGAGACCGTACAATTTCGTGTTGCGGAGTAAGCCTCATACGTGCTAGGTCATTAATCCTTTAACAAAAAGAATGTAGTATTGAACAGGTAACATTCCCGGTAGTCAGTTTTGAATGCAAACACGTATACTGTGCTGTTGGCCACTGAGTTAAGTTTCCAAGATAGAAAACTAAATAACACGTAATCTTTCTTACACCAAATGAGTTTGATAAATGTATAAGTTTATCGGCCATCCCTTACGAACGGTTCTACTGCAATCCTAAGTTAACGAGCGTTAACACAAACAGATTAGTTTTCTACCTGTGGTGAATATACGGAAAGTTGATATCTGAATATAATTCTCACAGATTTTTGCCGGTTGTTTTCAAAATGTGATACTGGACAGGTGATGCACCTCCTTGCCCTGATTGGAGCTTGAGTGAAAAATGGCGTTCAACAGCTCAAATAAAGTACGCGATCGCAATCTGATTGAGAAAACTTTGTCTCGAGGTTGTATATTAGAGTCAACTGGGTAATCACTGCTTCTCCGTTCAAAACGGATGGACAAGCTGGACATTCTGTGCAGGCAGTTTCTGGCGAATGTTGACATGTTAGCTTTTGCCCGTGTCTGTTGTAAACATGGTTGTCTCATGGCCGAGTGCGTCGGAGTTCAAATTCCGTTAACTGAAAATATGTACATCACAGCCAACTTCGAACAAGACTGAGATTCAAGGCTAATGTTTCAATCTGAAGGATGCTGATTGGAAAGTCCATTGGAATGTGAAGGTGCGATCAAACATGAGGGCGTTCTGCTGACGTTCTTCAAATTCTTGCACAAGTTTAAACAAAAAATTTCAGTTTGTTGTTTGAGCTAGACGCTTAGCGTAACCATAAAACCGGTGCGGGTACGAAAGTGTAAAAAAGCATTTTTGTTAAGTGTAACTTAATGCCCTTGTGATAATTTTGACAAAATGAGGTCCTAACTAAACTCATTAACAAAATGAACAAATCTCTCATCGGAGTGATTACAGACTATGTGCCAGCTTATTGAATGGACGCTAGCGTCAAGTCTTCAAGGCAGACTGATCCAGACTAACCTGGAACGGTGAAACTCTCCAAAGTCCCCGCACCAAACTGAATGCTACCCAGCAAATGACTTCCGGCTGTCAGTTGAACTGTGCACTCAATTTCGACATCTTGAATCGCCATTTGTGGGCAAGTGAATGTAACGTCTCCAGCTACTAGTTTTTCGATCACTTGCAAAGTCAATCCGCCGGAACTCATCTGGAGGAAAATTTATCGGGGAGAATAATCGAATCAAAAATGTGCCAACGTACGACTAAGTTGTGCATTCCTGCAGAAAATCTTGTGTTGGTAATTGAACATTAGTTACATTGTGTAATACAGACGGAACGTGTGTTATTTGGGAAGCATAATCTGAAGATGATAGCATTGGAAAAATCACCGCCTATGTTTCCATGAGATGCATTAACAAAACTTGTTGACTTAGGTATCCTATACGTCAGATGTGAAAGCAAAACGTCCGCAGGTTGTGTTATATGTTACAACATAAAAACGCATACTGTCCACTCCCACTTTTAAGCTCACTCCAGATATAAACGTATTTCGTTTACTAAGCTCAGTCATAGTATGAGGGATTACTTACTGTATCAGTAAGCGGTGTGTTGTCTGTTCGAGTCAGGGGAGTGATCCTAACGAACACTGGGAACAAATCGACGAAGCTATGAAAGTATGCTGTGAATAGTCTTGTCCAGATGAAGGTGTTCATTTGCGACAGAACTGGATTTCCATCACGTCGATAAACCTCACGAAAAATCGTCGCACGATCCCACCTGGTTCTGAATATGATGACGACAGTCGAGAACTTAAACGCAAGCTGACTAAAAGCTTGCTCAAAGACAGTGAGCACTACTTGGTCGAACAATCGAATGAGTTGGAAAAAGCCTTCTTATCTGCGAATAACAGAAGGCTTTTCTCCCTGACCCGTGATTGTAGTGGCCGTCGAATCGGTGTAAGTGAAACCATATGTGAAAAAGATGGTTCACTTATCACCAGTCAATCGCGCCGACTTGACAGGTGGGCTGAACATTTTGAAGAACAGTTCAGCTGGCCTCAACCACATTATGTGGACGACGGGACTCGAAAGGTCAGTTATTGCGTTTCAAACGGCCCTCTGTCGGAAACAGAAGTGGTCCTGAAGCTAAAGTTATTGAAGCGTAATAAGGCAACTGGACCAGACCTCCTCTATCCTTCTCTTTTCAAGGATGGTGGGGCGAGGTTGATATCGGAACTGACAAAACTCCTCCAGACGAACTGGGGGACTGAAGAGGTGCCTCATGCTTGGTGCCTATCAAAAATCATTCCCGTTTTCAAAAAGGGGGTCCGAAGTCTATGTGACGACCACAGAGGCATCAGTTTAGTGTCTGTTGCGTCCAAGTTACTCACTGGCCTTATTTCACATCAGCTCACTAAGCCAAGAGGAAGTCAGATACGCGAAGAACAGGCAAGATTCCGAACTGGTCGGGGGTGCAATAATCACATATCTACCTTGCGATGGATTTTGGAACATCGGCACTGTTACAGACAGCCGATAGTCGTGGTCTTTTTGGACCTGACGGCTGCTATCGATTCAGTTGCTCGTAACATTCTCTTGAGCTGTCTTCTCCGCAGAGGAGTACCAGAGAAATAAGTGAATCTGTTGAGGTCACTATCTGACCACTCTGCAATCAGGGTGAGAGTTTATGGACAACTGTCTCGAGCGTTCATCACTTCTAGTGGTGTTCGTCAGGGGTGTCCGATTTCCTCCTTCTTGTGCAATTTTGTCATGGACGACATTCTGGAAGGTGCGCTTGAGCAGTTCGGTGAACTTGGTGTTGAGTTTCTTCCTGGCGCTAGACTGACCAATCTGGAGGTTGCGGACGACATTGTCTTACTTAGCCCCTCTGCCGAAGGCATGCAGACCATGCTGAACAAGGTGAGTGACCGGGCTGGTTTGTACTGAACGCGCTTTGCACCTTCGAACTGCAAAGTGTTGCTTCAAGACTAGGGCATTTCCACTGCTACCGTTTTTTTATTGCAGGTAATTCGCTTGAGATTGTAGACAGTTTCACATACTTTGGTAGTACTATCTCGTCGGCCTGTAATATTGCTGATGAGATATCAGCGAGAGTAGCAAAGGCACGAGTTCCCCTTGCCAAACTACATCATCTTTGGCGTTGGAAAGACGTTAGGTTGTCGCTGAAAAGAAGAGCAGATAATTCTTGTGTACGTTCTGTTTTGCTGTATAGCTCGGAAACTTGGTCTGTTCGCATGCTGTGTTTGACCATCGTTGTCTCCGCCAGTTGGTCTATATTAAGTGAACTGATCGCGTGAGCAATGCGGCAGTTCGCCGGCGTGTATTCCGGAACGCTCGGGATGCGCGATCAATTGGTCACCTACTCACGGTGCATAGCTTAGGATGGTTCCGTCACGTACTCCGTATGTCATCTGGTCGTTTACCATACCGGGCATTATATACTGAGACCACCAAAAGTTGAGGGAAACCGAGTGGTGGTCAAGCAACAACGTGGTCACGAAATATGAAGACCTTGACTGCTCCATTGAGCAAAGTGGGTAGGTGTTGCCTGCCTGGATGGGGTCCTCGTGATCACTCAAACCGTTGGTTAGAGACGCTATCTGAGATGGCGATGTGTCGTAGTCAATGGCGTACCTGTATCCATACCATTTCTAGTTCTTCCGCTTAGTCTTCTTTTATTAATTCTCAACCTTTTTAGTAACGTTTTCTTCTAGGATATTCCACGTCACTGTTGAGGTGAGCGGCGGCCCGAGCCACAGTACCCTTTTGGTCAGGCTCATGGCTGCTATGATGATGATGATGTTGTTGCATGAATCTGTGGACTTGTAACAGTGCTTCCTTTATGTCGTAAGGTGGAATCGATCAGCGGTCGATGGTTTGCCTGCAAACGAGCAAGCATCGACCACTGCTGCGGAAGGGATTGAGAGGAAAAGAGTACAGTACATAGAAACAGTAATTCATCTTCCCACATTCCTGATGACCAGGACTCCGTAATCTTTCGGATGTGTCTGGACTGAGATCTAATGCATAATAACCGATCGTGGGTGTGATTTACCAGCGTAAGTGGTGTTTCTGGAACCTAAAATGTTTGCAACAGCCGTCCAACACTTAGCTGGTGGTCACTTGGACCACCTGTGTACATACATGAGTATTTCTCTGGTTTTTACAAAACAGGAGTCAAATCGTCGAAATTCTTGTATCCGTAACTTACAAAGTGAAAACACATCTAAAGTTGCGGAATTCACGAATCAACAGGAAACAGATTCCCACCCAACATTTCCAATAATTTACCCCAATTTAAGAAGGTTATGTATGAGGTTGTTCCTAGACGACATCAATCTGTTTGGAACTCATTTGGGAGTCATTAACATGCAGCACTCTTCTACAAAGTCCTCTGTAAGAACCACCACCGTTAACTTACAACATTGCCTGTAGCAGTTTTTGCCTCGATGTTCACCCAAGCTGATGCTGTTTTAGTGTACTGTACTGAGATTGGCTGATCGACTGTAGCGATCTGCTCCTTGTAGCCTATCACATCTCCGAAGTAGATATAATAGAGCAGACCAGAACCCAAGGCATTTGGTAGCGCCACATTCAATTCAGCAACATCCGCAGTGAAGATTTGCGTTGATTTAGTCGTAATCTGAAATACAAAAGATGCCAGTAGAATATATTGTAAATTAAGATGTATCTGTTCATTTGTAATCACAGTGAAATATGCAAAACGAAATTGGTTTTAGAACAGACCTGATTGCGAAAGCTCTGGAGTTCGGTTGGATTCGAACCAGCGACAAAAACAGCGTGCACAGACGTGACAAGTGCTTTACCAGGTGATCTACGGAACCACGCCGGAAGATCAGAAATTTCACATTTGGACCCAGTTACCCATCCAACTCACTGTATCACATGGAAAAAACTCTAAATAATCCAGCAGACCGACTGCCCGTGCAGAATTTCTCAATCAGTTCACAGCGGAATCCACCAATGTTACGTACTTTCAGTTTGTGTTAATCATAAATTTATCATTGAATATTGAAATAGTTCAGTGGGATAGCATCGTAACCAAAAAGCAGATATTTCGAAACGAAACGAATACCTACAAATGTTTATGGCTTAACGTGAAATCCAACAGCCGTGTTAATTAAGCTGAAACTTTTGTTGAAAAAACCAACCACTGAGCTTGTATAACACTCCCATATCTAAAAAGAGCCAGCTGTCATAATCATCACACAAAACTGGTTGTTTTTTGTAAGTACTGACATGTAGCATCCATAAAGGAAGTTGGAGAATTGGGTCACTGCTCCAGGTCATCAAATCACACAAGTTTACATAGAGTGTGAAATGTCGAGTCTTGGCCGTTGCGGAGCCTATCAAAACTTGACCGTGAAATTCTAATCTGTGTGCGCAGGACCCTTTTATTCAGGCGCTTGAGTTGCGATGATCTAACAACGTCGGAACAAGTGACGTGGTAGAACACTAACCATTTGAGATAATCCCCGATTAACACTAGATTCACACTGTATCAGGTTCCGTACAATTCTTGATTGACAGTTATTCCTACACTTATTGTGTCGTACCTGACCTGAAAATGACATGCAGGAAACGAGCTTGTTTGCTACTTTTTGACCTCCTATGAAAACGTTTAAAATTGGATAGCGATGTGTTGCCAGTTCATTCGCCCTCGTCAGTGTTATACATCAGAATATAATACGGACAACAATTCTTTTATGAACTCCTCCTCTTGAGACGACAAACTTCCTTTAGGACCACTTTGAGCTTGAACAGCAGGATTTCCAGTGAATAGTCAACCTGATGGGTAAGCACTTTTAAAACACCAATAAAAAACACAAAAACCCTCCTGCCGATTTGAGTCACGCCTCAGAACGCATTAGTTTGACATCCGAACAAGTGACTTGCATGAAATGGTTGTTATTGTCGACATTGTTGCAAGGATTTGATCGCTGCACCAATATCATCCTCGCTCAGCATAGACGGACAGAACAATTGAAAGCTACGTGCGAACAAACGCTGGCCCACTTACGCAAGCCCATTTACAGGTCACTTCTGTAAATCGTGGTCAGTATTGTGTTCTGCCTCCTGGTTCCAGTTGCATGTCGTGACTTTTGGATCAGGCCAGTTGGCTAAGACGGTGCTAACTTAAAAACGTGACCTCCAGCCCCACAGATGAAATCAAGACGTTGAGTTTGTTACTGTAGTTGAATCAGATCCATGGAATAGAAATAACAGTCAGTTCACAGTGAATAAAACTACAATGAGGGTTTTGTCCTTAGACAACTATTTGAATATCAGCAAGCAAACTTGCAACAAAGATCAAACTCTTTAAAATACAGGTCCACAGTGCATTAACGAGAACGACAGAGCTCGACACCGTTCGGTTTTGTAAAAACAAATCCAAGATGAATAGAAGGACGAATCACATCGGTCTTTGTAATTAAGTTCAAGTAAAGGACTAGTTTACGAATGTGTTTTGTAAGCATTTTCTTAAAACCGTTGTGTTTGATGCTTCGTTACAACAGGATACTGTTCAAATGGGTAGGGCGATGAGATGTTTAGAACTTGGTGCTAGTGTTTGATTCTTGGCATGACGGATGACATATGATCGCGTCTTAGCCTCTACGTGATAGAACGACTGAGACATGTTAGACTTTATGCACTACACGAAGATTGTTAGACAACAAGTTGTTTAACTGCTAAGAGATAATTTTATTTTAACAAGCAATGGTAATTCATAGTCTGATACCGGAAGACTAGTGGGCTCAAGGAGTATGCGTTGAAAAAACGTTTCATATCTTGTGTTTCGGATTAAATGAAAGAAGAAACAAGAGGTTCTACTAAAATATGTACTAAACAGGTAAATTGTCCACGATACTGAATCACTCATTTTCGTCAAAGTAATCCACTAATCTAAGTAGTCCGAAGCATAATTGTGGCGGTGTACTGTTCCTAGAAAGACCACTTTCTACTGAGGACATTTTTTGTTGTCTCTACGAATTTCCGCACCAGTGGTGGTGTGCTCTATGCGGTCCATACACGGCAACGCATCAGAACAGAGTGTGATATACCCAACATGTTATTCTGCTCAAACAGTAAGTTTTAAACACGTTATTAGTTCGCACGTTTTTTTTGAACAGCATCACTTCGTCAGATACGAACAACAAGTGAAAATTAACCCCATGAAACATGTTTTTATTGACAAATTTGTGTCGTATACGAACTGTCAGTAATAGAACTCTCCGTACCCGCAAACACAATTCGACTGACCTGTTTGATTCAGTTCTTCTGTTTTGCTTGCAACAGCGGTAAAAAGTAGATCGACAGACTGGACGAGCATTTGCTACGACAGACAGCTGAACACATTCCAAAGCAAACCATACAGCCAAACACAATGTAACTCTGAAGTGGTCTTGATAACGGAGGATTAAAGTTTTTACTGACTTATCAACACCTGTTGATAAAAGGTTATTGAATAACCCCGCCAAAACAATCAGGCTGTCATCACATCACCAAAGGTCCGAAGAATAGTCAGAAAATCTTGAGTGCCTTATTCGCATGGTGAGTATACAGAGAACATGAAAAAAACAGATGGTATGTGTAACCGTTTGTGCTCTCTCATCGAAATGGTTCCGCTCAATTAGCGCACCATGTACATTCTGTACGTTTTACGTCCACAACTGATGAGAACAAACGAACGGTATACCTATCGCACAATATTGCTTCCAATCATATTAACGAATAAAAATGGAAATTACGTGTTCGAACTAAAAGTTGTAGAATATGCACCTGCACCTGTAGAAGTACTGTCCACCATAAAACCCGTATAGTAATATTGCATAGCCTGTTCGTAGACCAAGTTTTACCACTCGTATACCTCCATTGTCTACTTATGCACCCCTCTGGCAATCCTATAACATTACTGTGATTATATCCTAACTAAAGTAGTTTATTAAACACCCAAGTCTGGCGAAAACAAGTCACCGTCATTCACCTAGAAACTGTTTAAAGCACGTTTGCCTCAACATTGTTTTTAAGTGTAATGAACCACTGCCACACGATAACGTAACTAACCGTGCTTCAGCTGGTTTTATATAAATCAAAATCGTAAGTTACAAGCAGTTCACCTTATAGTAAATAAGCTAATAAAATAAACAACTTCCTATAAGTGAACTCTCCTTAAACATTCACTGCACGCTTTTACGTTGTCTGCTATTCAAATAGACGCTGCCCACAACTCTTGTCATTGTGGCCTGTTTCAGCTTTGAAATACTTAAAAGGAGAGTTGATCTTGCTGAATATAATGTGTTCAGACATTATGCGGGCTATTCCCTTGTAAAATAAGTTGCGGTTCAAAAATAGAAATCCATTTACTCAGTAGTTTATTAGTGCGAAGTTTTATTGACCCCCAAAATTAGCTCATGGAATCCATTACGTCTGAGAGACACAGCAAAAGTAACTCGCAGATGGAAGTTGTCTTGTTGTAACCGCAGCCACAGTGGAGTATTTGATAAAGGTTAGTCAAATACGCATATGTAATGAATGGTAACTAATAGGATACCAATGCAGTACCTTCAGCGAAGTATGAATAGTAAAACTCACTAAATAACCTACAACTCGTGTTTACAGAAAATCGTGGAATCAATAATAACCTTTTACTGATCGATTCCCAACTTGTCCTTCCTTCTGAAGTTGGAAAAACGATGCACCATTCTCACTCACCATCTGAATTACATTTTACTTGCTGTTACATAAATCATTTTGTTGAAAGTAAGTTTTGGTTGTTCCAGAGTACATGATCACATAAAAACTCACCGTAATGGGCGTTATGCGTGTTGGTGGCATCTGAGTTGCTTGGTTCACATAAATTTGTTTTTTGCTTGAACACTGAGCGTCGATAATTGTTGCAGCAGGTAGGTCGTTGCCACAAAAACAGGCTGTTTTGTTCCACTCACCACCATAAATGTAGCTCTCAATACCACAAGCTCTGCTGCATTCTCCGGTTCTGCCACCAACCTGTGGGATGAGACAAAAAGAGAGTTAAGTTGTCTGCTCTTTTATCAGTTGAGCAGTTTGGGTTGCCCATCGGTTGACATATGGGATAGTCGGCCGAATGATAACTAACGAAATTCGTAGTGTTGTTATAGTTTTCTTAACCAAACTATAGGTATAATTGACTAGACGGTACAGCATTCCTAACGGAAGATAACAAAATCCCATATATGAGAATCTATCTACGTGGATGTGTTAGATGTCATCATGGATATAGATCGAGAGTAGATATTTATCATGCCGACCATGAGCATACAGAATTAATACAAAGTTCATCCTTCTGGATGCCTAATCCGAACAGTATTGTTAAATTCTCTTTGATGGAGACAGAAAGCGCTAAAACATTTTTATACTCATAAGTAGTACGAGCAGATTTGTTAATTCTAAAGTGGTCGTGTTGTAAAAAATCTGGGCTCCGATGAGGTCTAAGCCAGCAACACGGGCCTCATGCCTTTGTGTGTCATGTGCTCAACCGGATCAGCCAGAAAACTATGAAAGGTACTTAGATCTCTCACACTCTCAATCGATTACGCACCCACTTCACCTTCACCGAAGTTAGAGGGTAAAAACCATAGCTAATGTGTATTATGGCGGGTCTGATGAACATCGACTGGATTGGGAACAACGAACTTAACCGTTGTTATGTGTTTGGATTTTTTAGTCTGACTTTTCGAAAAGTTAACCGACTACCAAAGACCAAAGAATTCTAATAAATCTTCTACTTAAAAATACATTACATCAAGTCGTAACGCACTATCCTTAAACCGTTCGAACCAAAAAATAATGACTTCACGAAATGATCACACAAATCACTAATGATATGAACTTACATTGGCGGGGATTTGGTAAACTGTAGCATACTTGAAAAACCTATCCGGATTAGATTCTGTGTAGCAGGCTGGTAAAGTTTGGGTCCGTACTAGTTTTTGTGACAAAAGATGATCTCATTCGCTTTCGACGTAAACATTTGACTTACCTGAACTTAGCAGTACCAACACCTGTGGGAAACAGCGAATTGAATGAAGAACGTGAGTCAGAAATCGAATCAATGAATAATGACTTAAGGACGAGCATTACAGAGTGTGTAGGAGGTTACGCTTGGTAGGCTCACTGTTCGTTAATTTCGAGCTTAAGGTATGTGTGTGAATTACTGATGCACTAGTATACCAGCTGGCAATGAAAATTATTGTTTCGCGTTACCAACGATTACTGTTTTCTGCTCTGATAACTAACGGTCTATTGCCAGAAAGTAGTTGGCGATACAAACAATCTTGACCAAAACGGTGGTGATTTTATCTATCATTATACTGGTAGCCCCGGTGAATGTCGAGACGTTTGGGTCACAAAAGTTCGCCTACGTCAACATTTGATGCGCACTGCTTTATTCTGTATTAGTGGATAATCCATTATATAATACCTGTACCAGGGGGTATTCGTTTCTCTTGGGCCTTATGATCTGACAAAAATCCCGCTACCGACTTGACTGAAAGAAACGGACGTGATCCGACACATAACCTTGTGAACGACGTGGATAAACCAACTGTTCCTTCCTGTGGCACGACTTGTTGTTACATCCGGAGATTGAATGTGGACTGATACACAAAGCAATAAACCCACTAAGTTAACTAGGTGCAGTAGATAGTGTGTAACATTACATCCCACCGAGTTTATGGAATCTAAGGGCTAACAAAACATGTCGGAATACACACAACAAACTACCCAAACAATATCCTAATAACTTTTTGTAGCGAGCCAAATCGATAATGCGTCTCATGCTTCTCACAGTGTTCGCTTTCGTTCTTTTCATGTGTACACTTACAACGAATGGAGGGGGCGGTCAGCTCAACTGACCTACGTCATACGGTAATAATAACAATAATTGTGGTAACATTCACACTTCAGTTAGAATGAATCTTCATTTTGACCAAACTTTGCAACAAAATGCAACACTTTTTGAACCGTTATTCATGTAAATTACGTAATTCACACGTATTGCTGGTTATATGCAAGTTATTGCTAACGCTGTTACACAGATATTACCCAAATCTATCATTTCTGACCACAGCTAGGCATGAGGAAGAATGTCAATGAAAATTAACGTTAATGATTATTTCTGAAAATGTTGAGAATGTTACGATGATCACACGGAAATTTTCTTTTAAAAGCTGAACGAACCTCAAACGGACTGAATGCTATTGGTATCAGATACATAATAGTTTTATGGCTGGATTCATCTCTTGTCTCGTTTCTTATTGTCATGTGTTGGATACAAAAACCTAAGTAATTTCAACATCCTCGTTATGTATCACTGGTTGAGAAAATGGATGGGAACGTTTTGAATGTATAACTACACTGTTTAAACAACATCGTCATTTATATTACTGATGAATAAGTGGTTGAGCGTTCACATATGATAATTCGGTCGTACCTAATGTGAGGTCATTGGCACAGTGGTTAATACGGTTGCCTTATGAACAGCGTGGCCGTGGTTCAAGTCCTGGCAGTGGCGATGATATGCACTACTGACGACCTCTAATGAGAGCGAAACTCGAGTCTAGTGGTTCTTTTCGAAATGGGCCGAGTGGAAAGTCTATGGGAATGCGACGGCTGCGATCAGTTGTGAGTGACGTTCAATTTGAAATCATCATTTATGTTAACTCAAAGAGTACCTTACAAATGAGAGAACCATATCACCCATAGTACGAAATGGTGAGTAAATGAACACCAAATAATTTTTACTTTCCACCACAGAGAATATAGCAGTCTTGTGAAGAGTATCATCTACCACTCACCTGAAACACTCCTAGTTGAACTTTAGAAGTTGTAAGCGCTCTCCCGTAAAACATCGTGCGTGTTACACTGCAGAACGAACTGTGCCAGAGTACCTATATCTACATGTAATAAACTGTTATCTAAGACAGCAGTAAACAGCCAACCGCATGTGTAATTGTCATGACAACTGAAGAATTGTTGAGGGGAACAATAAAACTGTTAGTTCATCTAAAATTACCCATTGTTTCTGTCCAACCGACATGTTTTCTAGCAAGAACTATGACAAGAACCGAGGTTGCCATAACCGCGTGTTCATTTTATTGTCTCAATTTACGTGGTTGGTTGTTATGGAAACCTTAGTTCCTTTGTAACCCTAAGGATTTTCTTACACAAGACCATTGGAAGCCAAAAGTGTGCTTTATGATTTCTGAAAATAAATTCTTGCTGATAACAAGCCATAATCCGGTATCATCAATTTTGGTAAGGAAGTTTTAATTGATGTAAATGGCACGTTGAGCACTGTCAAACTTTGGTGGCTTCCTGTTATAGCCAGATGAACGTTTACCTATATGAGAGTTGTAGTGACATGCTTACTCTAATCCGATCTATTTGGGTAAATTCTTGAAATATAATTTTAATATGATGAGCTTCAAACATAATTCGCAAGTATATTCTGATATAGTAGTCCGTAATTTCATATAGGATCTATACATGTGTTGTGACCGCAAAAGACGCTTGGCCAGAGAATTCGTTTATTGAGCAAACTCCTGCATAGTTCATGTCAAAAAGCAAACCATAAACACGTACACTCACTGCACGTCAGACATACACTCACATACATCGGATGGTAGTACGTTGTTATTCTCCTTGGCGAAACCTCTGCCATAGTGCGTATACACTATTCCGACAATCTATTCTTGTCCATCGTCTTCCTGGCGTTCGGAGCTTGCTCTTTTGTTCCAAACTGCTGCCTGTGGGTAACATACTACTCATGAGTAGTATACTACTCACACCGAAACTGCCTGTCATACAACACTTGTATCTGGAAGACCACGAAGATGAATGTATAGTGGAACTTTCACTACCATCGCGAATTTTGTGATTCCTTTACATTGGTGCCGCCATCACTGAAATGTTGCCTCAATATTTCGAGATTCTCTTCCTATTTTCTTAAGGAATGTCAATGGTACCGTAAACGATGTTCATTGCGCACTGTTCTCTACCCAGCTGTTAGCAGGCAGTCCAACACAGGTGGCTGAACAGACCTTCTTAATACGGATAGTTAGTAGTACATTCATAGGACTTTAATAAGTTCGGCCGATATAAGTTAGCAACACTCAGAGTTGATTGCAGGTCCTTCATTTGGATAAGGTTATGGGCTGGCCCATTTGGAAAAAAGCACTAGACTAGAGTGGACCGGAAATTACACTCCGGCCTCCTTGACCGCGAGCCGGGCGTATCAACACGTGACACCGACGAATGCGTGTCTCATGGTGGGCATGTGTGATACTCTAGCACATTTGTCATCACTCCCATCCTATTCCAGTAGACGGTGATCCGTACCATTTCCGTTAATTTTAACGATCATTTGATTTCTTATAAATTCCAAATATAGCTCGCACTTACTCTAAGTAACTGTAAAAGGGCCGAATGAGAATGACCGGAAACGGTTGTTTATCGAACTGACTTCTTAAGTAAGAATAACTGATCAGCTGAACTATAATTTTGCTGTTAATTGACGACTAAAGATTACCCTTGTACCACATCACATTTAACACTTCCAGTTGGGTGTCTCACTCTGGCAACGTTTTCGCAAAGCGTAATCGACAATGCTTACGAACTGACGCATTTAGTCTCTTTCAGCCATTTGACCAGATTACACAAAGAACACAAACGGTGACGTGATTTCATTTCAAACATTTGCTTGAATCATAAAACATGTGTACCTTGCATATAGACAGAAATTGGGTTGGTAAATAAAATGACCGCAGGTACCAATCAATTAGTATCGTGAGTACTACCTACAGCTAGACCTACGACAAACAAAGATTAGCAGGAAATTGTTGTGAGCATAAGTAATCAACATAACATCAATCTACTGGAGCATAACGCACGAACAAATGACATACAGACGGTTCGTTTAAAGAGAATGATTCTGAACCATTGAAACCGGTGATTTACACTTACTATATGCTTCTTCCTATTTACTTTCTTGTTTCGTGCATTGTTGTTCACGTTTCGTATGATACTGATCACATTTAGAACGATTAAGACTTCCGCTTGTTGCGGTTGAATTGTGAATCGGGAAAACTGGCTGGACAATCGTAGAATATGGGCCACTATCGCCCCTTCACCCCTCGGAACTTCTGTGGCCACAGATCAATCACATCCAGTCTAACCACAAACACTTGACCCTGACCGTGTGAGGTCACATCTAGTCAACACCCGGTCCAGGCCTAACCAGTTACTCTGCAGAGTCCACTAGTAGTCATGATTGTCATCCGTTAACAGTCTTTCTTGCAATTTGTCTTATGACGTCTTGATTAAACCTATGTGATTGTATTGGCTTGGGAAATAATGATCAAAGACAATTGTTCGTCACGTCACTGTTTATATTCTATGTTCCCAAACTCTCATCAGTGAACTAATATGATTAATGAAGAATTGTGAGTAAATTTGATAGCAACCGTTCAAATACCGCAAATTCTCTTTATTGTATATGTCGAAGTTTGCTTAGTACGACTGTCGTTGTACTTTTGGTGTGGTGTCGAATACTGGATTCGTTGAAGGATATTTGGTTTGATATGCACAATAAATTTAGTACGAATGAAGTCAAGCGGTTTGGGTGTCGTGTTTAACATGTAGCTGATAAATGGAATGAGAATAACACAACGTTACGAGAGTGTTGTAACCGTGATAGACCACCTAAAGAGGACCACTCGAGGTGGTTGAAACGTAGTGTTACAACTAGCGCGTAACGTTGTGTTATTGTCAATCCATTTATCTATATTTGGTTTGTTATAAGTACTAACTCATTAGTGGCTTAGTTGTGCCGTTTATCTCAGATTCAGTGAAGTCGGTTGATAAGTGCTGATGGTGAAAGCACTAAACGCAACTGTGAAGAAACTCCATCTTCCTGAAGCTGCCAGGTGACATTTTGTTTGCTAGTAGAAAGTCGGTCCTAAACTTGTTATTGTGTTTTGTGTTGCGTGCAGTAAATAAATTTGATGAAATTTTTACGATGGCTGCACGTATCGAATGCAGCCATTTTCTTCTTTTTCACAGCTATAATTACATATCCACCGAAACTTCCTTGTTTAGTTTCGTTTCACACACTGTCACCTTCATCCATACCGGACTGTTTTGATGAGCTTATTTATGTTTACTGGTAACCTTTGGGTGGGGGGTGTATTCGGTTGTTCTATTTTAGACACTTTTTCTGTGGGGTACTTTGAGTATCCGGTCAAGTCCCATTCAGCTCAGAGGCAGCGTTTTTGACGCAATTTTTTGTTCCTGGTAGTGTATGAATTACAATCGTTTTGAACTACTTTTCTGACGTTTACCATATTCGGGAAGTGGTCCGATTAAATAGGCCGATTGAATCATTGTTATTGGAACCGTTGATTACTCATTGCTGATTGATTTATCGTAAACCGCCAACCTCTATCTAACACTTCTACTTGCAAGTCAACATATGCTTTTAACGTTTTGTTGTGAAATCAGTCTTAACCGCAGATCTATCTTCTATCTAAACTCTGGAACTATTTTCAGATTACTTCGTTATATATATAGGGTTTCAGATGCTGATACAATAAAAATTCAATGAGATTTAGATCTGGTGATCGTGGTGGCCACCACTTGCCTCCTTTATTCCGACTGAGCGTTCCAACAACACAGTAGCCAGAAACTCTGGTATCTTTGTGTTTCACATAGCAGCCCAATCCATTATACTGAGTTTTTTTCTAGCAACCCTGCATCGTTTTCTGTTTGAGCAAAAAATGACGTGGATTATGTCAGTATCATTGGACATAGACCACTGTACTATGTTCCAGACACAAAATACATATTTGACTTCAGATGTAGGGCCGGCTGCCTATGGCTGGCCAGTATGAGTGTGACGCACATTAGTATTTGTGAGCATTTCTCATGACCCTGTACCTTGATGCAATACTGGCGTCGTGACTTTCAGATACCGACTGCGTTGTGAAGAACGAAGCGGTGGTTTATCTGTGTTGAATGTTCATCGCTAGCGAATCAGCTGAGATAGATTGCAGTCACTGAGGTATGCTCACTGGCCTCGGTTTTCACCTGTTATCTGTGTTTCTCCAATGTATATCTTTTTCACGACTGCAAGAAAACCGATAGATTCAGTGAATGCTGGAAAACATGGGACTTTGGTTTTAGAAGCAGCCTAGTAGCTTGTGAACATAACAAATTTTGCTACGTTACAAATGTGCGCTTCAACCCGGTATTAATCATACTAAATGCGGTTGTCAATGTGTCGTCATTGATGCAGACAGCGTTTTTATGCACTTTTACACGATTTTCAACCCATTACCTTGTGGTTCACGTGGCTACTCAAGTACTATCTATTATAAATACCTACGAATTTTTAAGTGGTATATCTGATTCAAAGAAGGTTCCCGATCAGAAATCAAACATCGCCAATAAACAATAAGCTTCATCATTCTGAATCTTGGATTAGTTTCCAGTACATTCATACCGATGGCATGCTAGAGGCCAGGGAATCATTAACCTTGCCGAGTCCCTCTGAAGTAAGTAGGCCATAGTGTTCTCCCACTTGCAGGTGAACACTTTCTAATATGACGTCGAGATAATGATTGATTGCGTACAACTAGTGATCGATTCATCCCCTAAATGGTTTACCGTGATCAGCAACGATCACATCGATAAATAACTGAAAGGATATGGTCTTATGAATATCATTGCTTCTCCACTCCGTCGTACACGTAAAGTGCAAGCCACGGGGATGAAGATAAGGGTTGTTTGGGAAAGTTTTGGCAAATAGCCGTTAGTTTATCATCTTTCTGTCCAGTGAGTAGAATCTTTCGTTCTCTCAGGTTCTGTGAGTGTCATTTCGGGAACTGATAACAGCTAGTTCCAACTCCATAACTCAAACCAACCAGGATGACTGCCTGCATACATGGAGACGCCCTGGATTAAATCATGCGAGTGATTCCATTATATATTCGGAGTGGCGAGGGGCAGTTTTACAAACCATAGGTGATTATACGTCGATCATCGGCGTAGATCAATGACTGACATTTTGGTGTTGTTGATTTACAAATGAATACCTGTACTTTTAGCAGTGAACGGTCATGTACTGAAAGCGGACTTTGTTGTTACTGACAGAATGCTAAGGGCCACATTCAGCGCTACGATAATTACGAGTGACATAGACTTGGTTCACTTTTCTACACACTATGATGGCGAGATCAATCCAGTGTATAGGACGAGATTCAGGGTGCTTTCAGGAAACCATATGGCATGGTTTCTAGGCAAAGAAAGCCACTTGTAACGACAAAGCTGGACTGGATCAGAGAATAGAAATGTTTGTCGTTTCTGACTCATCGCTCCGGTGACACTGTGATCCACACAATCTGGCCGAATTATGATCGAAGTTTGATAGGGTCTTGATATCTCTAAGTTGACATTCATTTTAAAGAGAGGGACGTTTCCAGCACTAATCTCGCACAGACCATTGTTGGTGGCATCCATTTCGGATTAGTTTGTCACAATGGCCAAAGCGAAAGGACGCCTGCACACAATGAGTACCTTGCGTTGCACCACTTGTGGTTTCATTCATACACCACGTATCCAGTGTAAACCCGAAGGAATACGACCAGAAGGCGTGTGTGGAGGTTTTTGTAGTCCATGGGGCCAATGCCGATCAGACCAGCATGACACTGAAATTATTATATACCCGACACGAAAACATGTTTTAACTTACGGCCGCATAACTATCGTTTATCGGATCTCCGGACGCACGTCCGGATCGTATTCTTCAAAACCTTCTGGTTTAAAGGTAAGTCGACCTATGTCTGGACATTTTATCTTGAGTAGCACCCACAATTGGGTGCAAAATGAACGACGCAATAATTATGACTTTAAACACTAGGTATTCTTTAATAACTTCATCAGCGTAGAAAGAAGACATGTTGCGATATGTTAACATTTCGTTTACTCTCATCAGTCGCAAACGTAAAACATGCAAATTATATATGACAAACAATTAGAGATAGACAGGGTATGGACGCGCATACAGTCATACCTCGTATTATGTCACCTGTAGTTGCAGTGACGTTTACATAGGCAGAATAGATCGACGGCTATCTCAGCGTGTGGCCGAACAGGTCTCAAACTGGCTAAAACAGCGCATAACACAACAATCGGAAACCGGGGAATCTGTTACTCGAAGCCTCGCATCACCGTTTGCCAGACACCTCATGATAACAGGTCACCAGGTTGACCCACTTAAATCATTCAGAATATTGTTACGCCATCAGAACCCGAAGTTACAGGCCATTGGCGAAGACATGTTGATGAGAATTAACCAGCCGGCTCTATGTGCACAAAAGTGGTTGAAGCAAACCATATGGTTGTCGTGGTGGTGATGACATCATACGTGTGACTGTATGTGAGTCCAAACCCTGCCTATCTCTAATTGTTTGTCATATATAATTTGCATGTTTTACGTTTGCGACTGATTAGAGTAAACGAAATATCAACATATCGCAACATGTCTTCTTTCTACGCTGATGAAGATATTAAGACTTTGTCTTGATACGGATGATAATACTGTTACAATTGGTGCAACTTTATCAGGCAGTTTAGATGCAGTACACCGCCACCGCACATGTTTTTGGGAAAATCACCCTCCCCTTAGAAAATTTCAAACTTTCAGGAAGCGGCTGTATGGCAAACAGTCATGTATGCAACCCAGGACTGATATCTATATTAAGTGAGCCTCTCGTTCAGTCCCAGTGGTGTGGGACCTTCACTGTGCGTTCGCGTGTCAGGATGTTTGGCAGGTTGTGGCATCACTAGTGCTGGCGTGCCAGCAATGTCAACTGCTGAAGAGCCCCAACTACCCTAGTCAGTATCCTATACAACCAATTCCGGTCAGTGAGACTGAGGAATTATGGTTGCTGGACATAATGGGTTCCTTCCCAGTAACCACATCCGGAAATCCATACATCATAGTGATGACGCAACATTTCACAAGATGGATCGAAGCAGCCGCTATACCCGATCAGCGCACAAGCACTGTGTGCAGGGCGGTAATGGAACATATTATTGCAGGTCATGGAATATCGCGAAGTATATTGACTGATCAGGGTCCCTGCTTCGAGAGTGAAGAGTTTCGGAATTGCTTGAAACGTTTGGGAATAAAGAGAATTCCCACAATACCATATCATCCCCAATCGAATGGACTGACGGAACAAAACAATTGCACAATCAAGGAGTGGTTGGCGGCGAAAGGAGGGAGCTGTGGGGAAACACTGCCACTGATTCTGTTGGCCCACCGCTGTTCGCCACAAGGGACGACGAAGAAATCGCCGTTCGACCTAATGTACGGGTGCTTACCATGCCTGCTAGTCGAGCGAGAGATTGGTTTATGAGGATACCGATGGACGAACATGCGTGAATTAGCAGAAGCTCGAAGACTGGCCAACCAAAACTGGGCGAACGCACAAGAAGTTTCTAAGGAGCAGTCAACGGCAAGGTTTTCGGATCGGAGTGCTGTGTTCGAAATTGGTTCGAAGGTTAAATACAGAGACATGTGAAGTTCAGGTGCAACAGAACCCGGATCTAGGAAGTTCCTAGCGAAGTGGAGAGGACCGTCTGTGATAGTGGATCGCCGTGGTTCAGCGTATCTGATCAAGAATGAGAAGCATCAACATCCAGTTCATGGAAGTCAGCTTGGTAAATGGTATGACACCCCGAACAAAAGAGAATGCACATCCGGAGCGTCGACATCCCCGAGGCCAATACGCAGATCGTTGAGAGAACGAAGAGAACCTGAAAGGCTTTTGCTGCAGCTGGATCAGTCTTTGCCGGGGGAGGAGTGTAGTGAGGATGAGCGATCGTGATATACTACTCACACGACTGCTATTCAGTAGTAGGACCAGAGAATATATCTTGGTATCAAATAGCCGCAGGAACAATACAGGAAGAAACATCGGAGTGCAGTATCACACAAAATGGTCCTTGCTACGTAAAGGAACTGAGCATTGGCGTCTGTGGCCACCGAGACGGTCTGGGGCCGAGCACCGTGTGCAAATGAGTGTTTTTGTTTGTGGTCCTGTGTAAGCGCTTAACCCATGTGATGCTTTCTCGAATAAATAACCCTTGTGCCATCCGCAGTCTTGGCTCACAACACTAGTATAGTAGCCACACTATATATCATTCATGTCACCGGGTGTGTGTTGCATAAATGAGCGGCTCGGTTGTTGGTGTGCGTTCCGGAGATTGATAATCAGTAATCAGCTATGTTGAGTTACTTCTCATGAGGTGTTGAAATATGCAGATTGAGACAACCCAAACGTGAAAAGTCAAAGTAGCTGAGGAAAAACAAGAAGAATGTACAAATGTTAGGAGGCAAATTCATCAAAACAATCTAATCAGGACATCGGTGACGGCTGAGGAAATCAGTCCTCATTGCAAACCAGTCAGGCCCTCGGTGACGGCTGACGAAATCAGAAAAAACACTGAGGGGCACGTCGGACCAACTAGCAAGAGACGTACAAGTGAACGTGTGTGTCGCGCCAGGACGAGACGTGCAAGTGAGCATGAGTGTCGTGCCAGGAAGTTACGTGCACGTGAGCGTGGGCGTCGCGACAAGAGGACAAGTGCAAGTGAGCGTGGGTGTCGCGCCAGGACAAGACGTGCAAGTGAACGTGTGTGTCGCGACAGGAGGACAAGTGCAAGTGA